>CAUYLG010021920.1:0-52653 GCA_963573385.1 Cacajao melanocephalus
CAATCCCATTACTGGGTATATACCCAAAGGATTATAAATCGTTCTATTTTAAAGAACCATGCACATATATGTTCATTGTGGCACTGTTTACAATAGCAAAGACCTGGAACCAACCCAAATGCCCATCAATGATAGACTGGATAAAGAAAATGTGGCACATATACACCATGGAATACTATGCAGCCATAAAAAAGAATAAGTTCATGTCTTTTGCAGGGACATGGATGAAGCTGGAAACCATCATTCTCAGCAAACTGACACAAGAACAGAAAACCAAACAGCACATGTTCTCACTCATAAGTGGGTGTTGAACAATGAGAACACATGGACACAGGGAGGGAAACATCACACACTGGGGTCTGATGCGGGGTGGGGACCTATGGGAGGGATAGCAGAGGGTGGGGAGATTGGGGAGGGATAACATTAGGAGAAATGCCTCATGTAGGTGACGGGAGGGATGGATGCAGCAAATCACCACGGCATGTGTATACCTACGTAACAATCCTGCACAATCTGCACACGTACGCCAGAACTTAAAGTATAATAAAACAAAAAAGGGAGAGGGGGCAGGAATGAAAGCTGAGATTAAATAAGCCCTCCTTTTCTTCTGTTGATGGAAACTAATCATTGCTGCATGTTGCTGTTTAAGCTATTTCAGAGGTGATGGGAAGGAAGGTGTAGCAAAATGAGCATCTGACTGAGAAAGCCTCCATCATGCATTAATTTCAGAGTAGTAAATATTTTCAACTCTGTAAATGGACCGTGAATTACAAGAGTCTCTCAGATCAGAAGCAGGAACTCAGTGAGAGATCCAGAGGTAATAAGTCCTCTGGAATACGAGAAAGGTGTGTTCCACTGCAAGCTGTGACAGAGGCAGGTGTGTGGCAGATAATCTCCAGGGAATATGTCTCCAAATACTTGGGCTTCATCATCCAAGGGTATAGCCTGCTTAGAAACTAGTTAGCAAAAGTACTGCGTGCCAACCAGGCAGGACATCAAGAACCTGATGGGGAGGAGGGTCAGTTCTCCAATTTCACAATGCATGAAGGCTTTTTAAAGGCTATTAGTGTAAAATTTTTAATGTTTTGTGTACAGTCCTACTCCTATGCATGAGAACTGACTTGCTGACCTTATAAGGTCCCCTCCAGCCTTATGTGAGGTAGCATGCTAAGAGGACAGGGAACTTTCTGTTGGAAAGCTTTGGAATCAGAAGTCCAATTGGTAACTGGAGGATTTCTTTTGGAGGAGCCACTTAATATCAAAGTCTTAGTTTCAAGACTTCAAAATGGGGTTGAAAATACAAGTTTTATTTATCTCATAATCTGTTATGAAAATTACACTATCTACTTATGTTATAAATTTTGATAAAACATAAAGCTTTGTTTGAACATACATTATCTTTAAAAACTGTGATGCCGGGCACAGTGGCTCATACTGTAATCTCAGCATTTTGGGAGGCCAAGGTGGGAGGCTCCCTTGAGCCCAGAAGTTTGAGACCAGCCTGGGCAACACAGCGAGACTCTGTCTCTACAAAAAATAAAAGTAAATTAGCTGCACGAGGTGGCACACATTTATAGTCCCAGCTATTCGGGAGGCAGAGGCAGGAGGATTTCTTGAGCCCAGGAATTTGAGGCTGCAGTGACCCATGATTGTGCCACTGCAGTCCAGCCTGGGTGGCAGAGTGAGACCTTGTCTCAAAAAAAAAAAAAAAAAAAAAACTAAAAATAATACCAAAACCATCTGTGTGGAAGATTGTGGAAAATGACTAGCAGAGTCATCCAACATGAGGCAGAGAGAACACAGGAATTGCAATCACCCCATTCAGGTGTTTTCTCATTTCTGTACCTAGAATATCTTTCCTTATCAGAGTATAAATTCTGAAGGGCAAGAACAAAGTCTTAACTCTGTGCATCCCATAGCACCATGTGTAGTCCTTAACAGGTATTAGATGGCCATAAATATTTGTTGAATTGTACCAGCGGACTTCAGCTTCCAAATTTATGAATCGATTAGCCAAGAGGGTGAAAGTGAGTAAACTGGGAAGAGGAAGAAGAGGAGCCTTGCTTTTTCACAGGGAGAAGCAGCCTTGTCACTGTGGTCTTTATTGTGCCTTCACTGTTCTGCCTTTTCTGTTCTGAGCATAGACCGCTCCTGGGCACTCTAAATTGTCAAGAGCTCTGTAGGCTTCCCAGAGGAGCAGCTTTGTGTGGCTAAACACAGGACGTACATTCTTTTTGCACTTTTTGGGGGGTGGGTTTACTGACAAAGTCATTGTCCCTCTCTTCCTGGCCTTAGCCCTCTGCAGATCTAGTTATGCTGTTTAGGTTCATGAAGTACAAATTAGCATAATCCGATTAGATTAGCTTCTGAGGGGCGTCTTTGGTCTGAAAAGCAGAGAAAAGAAAAAAGTGTCTCACAAAGAGGGGAGCCTGGAGGATGGAAAGGGAGGGGGGATGCAATTGCTCCTGTGCCGCTGGCCTGAAAGCTTGCACCTGCACAAGCCCTCTTGTAAATAAGGACTCTTAGATGGTATTAAACAGGGGACTGAGGAGTCCGGGGGAGCTCAGGGAAGTAAGCATGGGGAAGAGAAAGGCAAGACAGCGGCTCTGCATCCCATTAATTGATTTATCTGGATTGGCAAAGCAGGGGTTGCTGACAGAAAAGAATGTCTGTTTGATTCCTACTCAGCATTGAGAGTGGGTCAGCCCCATAATCTGGTCTTTCGAGATAACGTTTTAGAATCTCTGCAAGAGACTGATAAGGAGTTTACTTGCAGGGAACAATGTCCATTGGATGTTTGATTTCAGTACTTTCTGAATTGGACTTCTGTCTCTTTCCTTTATTTTGGGAAAAGAAAAAGCCAGGCGATGGTAGTTGTTTTAGGCCTTTGGGTAATGTGTGCTTAAAAGCATAAAAGAAAAACCCAACAATCCACTTGTTAGAGTAGGTGACACAGGAACATTTTTGACTGGGTACCCCTTTCTCTGCTATGGACAGTTTATGGGTTTGGTTGAAGTTTTCATGGTAAGAAAGGGATGGTATTTGTGAAGTGAACGTTGCGTTTCAAGCAAGTAATTTCTTTTACCATTCTTAGTTGAAAAAAGACTTTTTCTCCCAACACCCCCAACCCATTCCCAAAATATTAAGGAACCCTGAGACAAAGAAGTCCTTGCACTTTCTGGGAACGGAGCATGTTCCCATGATTCTCAGGGTACATAAAATATGTTTAACTCTGGGGACTGAAAGGAAGTCATAGGTTAGGCCTGATCTATGACATGATTTACCTCTAAGGTCAGGAGCAGAAGAAAAGGAATCACCTCCAGCTAGAGAAGGATTGTTCTGTTGAGAGAGATCTTCCTAAGTCATTCAATGTAATTTAAATGCTGAGAGCAACAGACATCCCCATCACTTATTTTGGGTAATTTTTTCTTTACCAAAGAATTCTTCAGGATAGAAAACTCAGATCACCAACGAAATTGGTCTATGCATTTTTTTCTCTTTCTTTCATTTTTATTTTATTTTATTTTGAGACAGAGTCTCACTCTATTGTCCAGGCTTGAGTGCAGTGGTATGATCTCGGCTCACTACAGACTCCTCCTCCCAGGGTCAAGCGAATCTCATGCCTCAGCCTCCCGAGTAGCTGGGATTACAAGCCACCATGCCTGGCTAATTTTTGTATTTTTAGTAGAGACATGGTTTCACCATCTTGGCCAGGCTGGTCTTGAACTCCTGACGTCATGATCCACCCTCCTCGGCCTCCTAAAGTGCTGGATTTACAGGTTTGAGCCACCATGCCCTGCACATTTTTTTTTGTCTTTATTTCAATCATTGCCTGCCTGCAGCGAGCATATCTTTCACAAGAAGTTTCTTTCTTAGAGACAAAAGAACATAGTAAAAGAAATTTGGCCTTTGCTGAAGGCAGACATGGGCTCAGAGCCTACCTTGCTGTTGGCTGTGTGATCTGAAGTTTGTCTCTTAAACTGTTTTAAGCCACAATTTTCCAGACTGTAAGCTGGAGCAAATGCCTCCATTAAATGGTTGTGAGAAGGATTAAAGGTAGCTTTTATAAACTACCTATAATAGGCATGCAATGAATATAAAACATTTCCTTGAAATGTTTATATTTTGACTCCTTCCCCAAGTAAAACTTGCCATACTCAGATACATATATGTTGTGTGTGCAAATAGGTGTATCCTGATACCCAAGCACAGTACAAGGTGTTTTCTAGTCCCAAGGGCTGTCTTTGCTCTGTTTCCCCTGCTGTTTTACCAGTTCATCCATCCTTCTCAACTTCTGTGATGGGACACCTTTCTTCTTGGAGTTTAGGGCCACAGAGCCTCTTAGAGGGGGATGAAAGAGATACTGCAAGGTTGTTTTCAGAAGCTCTGGAGCCCAGGGAAGAAATTTAGTCTGGGAAGGCAGGTAGGAAAATTATTTCTATCTGCTAGAAGTCAAAATGAGCATTCAAAACACCTTAAGTGTGAGATGAGGCTCTGGAGACCTCATGTCCAGAGGGAAAGGTAAGAAGCAGCTCAGGGGAAGGTCTGGGAAGCTCATTGGCTCTGACAGCCCATATCTCTCTCTCAGGCTGCAGGTGGACACATGGTGTTTCATGCATCCTCTTACAGAGACAGAGTAGTGAAATGGCAATGGCGTGAACGCAAGTGGGCAAGGTGCCCTTAGACAAGGCGCTCTGCATATATACATTATTTTTGTACTTCCCCATATAGATTTTAGTAAAGGTTCATTGTGGAAAGATTTGACTTTTTCAGAACTATTTTATTATCATGGTTATGAGGAACATAATTTGACTGCATATGAAAATAAAATTATACCGTGGCCAAGTAAGATTTATCCAGACACAAGAAAATATATTAGTATTAGATATCATTTCCATCTCAATAGCTATCAGAAGGTCTTTCATTAAAATTTATTACCCATCAGGTAGAATGACCTTCAGCAAAAAAGAAAAAAAATTATTATCTGGTTCTTTGTGGGGGGAAAGGGTAGTGAAGACGCTCTGCCTGCTCTGTGCCCCAAGAGACTGACATACACACCTCTCAAGCTTCCATCTCACTGGCCTCCCTGCCCTCTGGTTGGGTTCTGGCTGGTTGTGGCCAATGGAAGGCAGTGGCAGAACAGCAGGTGGGAGGAGAAAAACAGGTCGAGGTATTTATCCCCCTCCCCATATCTACAACCATAGCTGCTATCAGACAGCCCCTCCCTATTCCATGGCCATACCTATGCTGGGTTCTAGTTACACTGGGGACCAGCAGTGGGCAGCAGGAGTCTTGGGCCTCTCCTTTACCCAGCCACCTCACTTGGGGATCCCACTTGCCAAGCAGTTGTCAACTGAAACTTTATTTTTTGCTGTTTCCTTGCTCTTTTGGATTTTCTTTTTGTTCCAATCCGGGGGTATGTGTCCTCTTAGCTCAGTCAGCTAAGAGTCAGTGGACAGAGTACTAATCTATCGAGACCCAGTGGATCCAGGGTCCTCTCTCTTTCTTGTGTCAACATTCCAGGGAGCACGTTTTTGAAACTCCTTTTTAGAGCCAAATTTAGAATGTGGTGAGGGAGCAATTTTTTTCAATTGGAATTTACTTTAAATGTATAATTTTAAGTTCTTAAGAAGTCTTTATTAAAAGAGGGAGAATATTCAGCATCCCCTAGCCCCCATTTCTTGCATCAGAAGCCTCAAAGATAGGACATCACAGCAAGATTTTAAACTGAAACCAAAAAGACAAAAACTCAGAGAAAAGGAAGCCTTTTTAACTACAACTCAAAATCCAGAACCATCAAATAGATTAATTGTACTACATTAAAATAAAATTTGAATATATGGCACATACCATAAACAAGTCATAAAAAAACAAATGAAATATTGGGGGGAAATATTTGTAGCTCATATTGCAGAAAAAGAGTTGATCTCCTTCATATATAAAGAGCTTTTAGAAATTAGTAGAAAAAAATGGCAAAGGACATTTAAGAGAGTCCACAGAAGCAGAAATACAAACAACTCACAAACATGTTAAATCAAATTTAGCATCATGCTGCCTCCTTACATATTTTAAGTTCAGCCTAAAAGTTTCTCCGTACATTGTCAACCATAACAAGTAAACCCACCATAGCCTACACTTGTGCCAATCACTGAGTTTTGGCCAATCAAATGTAGCCAACTGTTCAAACCATGTTCAGATAAAGCAAATGCCCACCTGTAACCAATCCAGCTGTTTCTGTACCTTACTTCCCTTTTCTGTATGTCATTTTTCTTTTTCTGTCCACAAATCTTTCACCACATGGCTGTGCTGGAGCCTCAGAGCCTACTCTGGCTCAGAAGGCTGCCTGATTTGCAAATTGTTCATTGTTCAATTAAGCTCCTTTAACTTTAATTTGGCTGAAGTTTTTCTTTCATCACGTACGATGTCAGCCTCACTCATAATGAGAAAAAGACAAGCTAAAACCACATTGAGATAACATTTTCACCTATCAGATTGGCAAGTATCCCAGCAGTTGTCCACATAACCTGAAGGGGAATTTGTGCAGAAACAAGAACACCTGTACGTTGCTGTTAAGATTGAATTCATTCTACAGGTGTACCTGCACACTTGGGAAATCACATGTTAAAGGTTATTGACTACAGCAGCATTAGTATCAGCAAAAGACTGGAAATAACACAAATGGACATGTTTTAATACATGCAGATATTAAAAGGAATGAGAAAGTTTTCTATGATTTGGGAAGATCTCTAGGTTATAATGTTACGAGAAAACAGCAGGCCAGGCATGGTGGCTCAGCACTTTGGGAGGCCTAGGTGGGCAGACCACCTGAGTCCAGGAGTTCAAGACCAGCCTGGCCAACATGGCGAAACCCCGTCTCTACTAAAAATGCAAAAATTAGCTGGATATGGCGATGCACACCTGTAATCCCAGCTACTTTGGAGGCTGAGGCAGGAGAATCACTTGAACCTGGGAGGCAGAGGTGGCAGTGAGCCAAGATCATACCACTGCACTGTAGCCTGGTCAACGAAGCAAGACTCTATCTCAAAAAAAAAAAAAAAAAACCAAGATGGGGTAAAAAAGAGGAGGCCATGAGAATAAAACGTTGCACAGATGCTCTTCAATTTAGGATTACATCATAATAAACCCACTGTAAACTGAAAATATTCTAAGTTGAAAATGCATTTAATGAGCTTAACCTACCAAACATCATAACTTAGCCTAGCCTGCCTAAAACATACTCAGGATACTTACAATAGTGTTGGGCAAAAATCATCTAACACAAAGCCTACTTTATAATAAAGTGTTGACTGTTTATTGAATACTGTAATGAAAGTACATGTAATTTACTTTACTATGTAATTTACTGAATACCGCACTGAAAGTGAAAAACCGAATGGTTGTATGAGTCCTCAAAGTACTGTTTCTACTGGATGCATTTCACTTTCTCACCACGTTAAAGTTGAAAAATCCTAATTCAAATCAACGAAAATTGGGAACCATTTGTATTTGCATAAAGAACTACTGAAAGATAATTAAACTCTGAAAAGGGATGAGAGATAGAGTTGATAGATACAGAGTGGAAACAAGACTTTTCAATATTTGTCTTTTAGTATAATTTTGATTCTTTTATCATATAAGTAAATTATCTACTCCAAAACATTTTCCAAAAGAAAAAATACTCTTGTTATTAATCCCATTCTTACCTTTTTTTCCCTTTAAAAATAGCTTTAGATAATAACTTTTCAATAACCATTTGTTGGCCATATTATCATTTTTATCATCTCAATTGTATCTTAAACAATATTAATTCTAAAATATTAATATTATAGATTTTAAAACACTATCAACTTATAAAAGATGGCTGTTGAATTGAGGCCATTTTAATTGAATATAATTATAACCCACACATAAGATGTAGAGCTTTTTAAATTTTTATACATTTGGCTTATCTGCTTAAAACTGACCATGTCACACTTATTTTTTTAAACAGGAGTACTTAGGAGAAATATTATGTTTATACCATGAAAATTTGTTATCTTTAAAGTTTGCTTAAAAAGACCCCGTTTCATACCTAATGTAGATGATGGGTTGATGGGTGCAGCAAACCAGCGTGACACATGTATACCTATGTAACAAACCTGCATGTTCTGCACATGTATACCAGAACTTGAAGTATAATAATAAAAAAATACCCCATTTCAAGTATAAATGTGACTTTATTCCAAAAACAAATTTTTACCCCTGAGTATTTCACAATATATTTGCCTAGATTAGGGCTCCAAGGTTAAAAACTGATTTTTAGAGGCTTCCTGTTGCAGTTCGGCAAACACTATGTTTGCTCGTTTATATACTTGACTGTTTTGTCCTCAGTTGCCCTCTCTCCTCCTGTTTTTAATATCTGCTCATCTAGGGAGAATTAGAGCATTTTTGGCTCTCCTCTCACATACTGCTTAAAAACTGAGCATGGATCCAGTATTTGCAGGGAAGGCCACTGATCCTCAGTCTAGCAGGAGCTGAAAAGGGGATGTCTCTAAGGTAATATTCCATCTGTAATATTACCCGACCAGGTGATGAGATTGGGAACATCCCCAGAACACCTGGCTTATAGCCCTTGCTCCAGGCTCCTCCTCCCTGCAGGATTTAGCTCATTATGTAGATCTTCTATGCTCTCCACCTCTTTGGCTAGAATGTTAAAGAGAACCCAAGACCCTGGGTCTGAGGCCACCTGAACCTCATCTCTTACTTTCTTTAGTCATTCACTAGTCCAAACTGAAAGGAGTAAGGGGAACGCTGGTAGATTTCACTTATAAGACATCTCCTACTTTCTCTTACAGACCAAACAATCTTATGTAACAGACTAGTCCTTCCCCGGCATTTTTCAGTCACCATTGTCTTATTATCAACATCTCTTTCAAAATCCATACTCTGTGCAATGCCTATACGAGGTGTGAGGGGTACAATTGTACCATCTCAGGTGTACTATAGTCTGCGGAAAGAGAACAGGTGCACACACACAAACATATGTGTATACACACACACTCCATAAGGTAAAATGAAGTCTTGATTTATTTAGTGAAAGATTCAAAACCCATGATTAAGTGATCTGGCCACTGGTGCAGAAGTAAGGTATCTCAGCACAACATTCCACTTCCTCCAAAGTGGGAAGACAATCTCAGTGGCTATGAGACTATGAGTAAGACAGAGTCTTGCTGAATTTAAGAGGCCGTTCTATGCTGTTTTCCGGTCTTTTTAAACCAGGTACTTTTATATCGCTAGTTAAAAAGAACTGATGCAAAAAGTCTAAAAATACATGAAGAGAGCAAGAATGCAATTCCATGCCTAGTGATCAAAAACACTTTTGTTTGTTTCCTTAAACCCTCCTTTCTCCCCAACTCCAGAGGAGCTAAAAGCTAAAGGGGGACAGCAGAAGATGTGGAGGAGTGGACCTCCCACCCTGGGAGTGTGTACCTCCCCTGCACACACACACACTGGAGGCATAGGTCAAGCTTGAGCCAGGGTGGAGTTGGAGGTAGGAAGGAGATGAGATGGACTTTCATGTTGGCCCAAACTAGCCCAACATGTCATGACTGGATGGGAAAGGAAGATTAGGCATCACAAAATGCAGTGACTGGAAAACAACAAAACCGTGTCATGTTGTCATGTCACCACGCCCAGACCATGGAACTAACGAGTTGTACCTACAGGTATCACATTCAAGCCTGCTGCAGTATGATAGCGTCTCATCGTGGTGTTAACTCCAGCCTGGTGCTTCCAAATAGGAAGCTTTTTTTTTTTCAGGGGTTGTGTTTGTGTGCCCAAAATTGTTATTGGGTAATATACCTAGTCCATGAGTTTCCATTAGGTGGTTAGGATAAAAAAGAATTAAGAATTCTGATGTTAAGAAAAAAGCTGCCTGTGAAAAGCAACCCTGGCTTTACAGAATGCAGTGATTTTGAGTAAAAACCGCTGAGGGTCAAATTCTGGCTCTGCAGTGGAAATTTGAGCAAGTTAGATAACCTTCTACACTTCAGTTTCTTTATCTGCAAAATAGGAACAGTGATATTAATACAATATATGCATGTAATTAATATAACATAGTTCACATTATATTAACAATATAATATTGTTACAAAGATTAAATGAGCTGATACACAGGAAGCTCTTGGCATAGTGCTGGCATGTGGAAAGCACTCACCTGGCCGGGTGTGGTGGCTCATGTCTATAATCCAAACACTTTGGGAGGCCAAGGCAGGAGAATCACTTGAGGCCAGGAGTGCAAGACCAGCCTGGGCAACATAGTGAGACCCTGTTTCCAAGAACAAATAATAATAAGTAAAAATAAAATAAAAAGGAAGCATTCAGCCAGTCTTGACTTTACCTCTTAATACTGTAACTTTATGAATGTTGTAAATAATTGTGAAATAGATACTTATGTACCTAATTATTTGACCATAATTCCAATTATTTCTTTTTGATAGGTTCCTAGAAGGATAATGACTTAGGTTCAAATGTGTGAACATATTAACTACATTCTGTTTTTAAAGTTTACTAATAAAGACAATTGAATAGCTTGCTTCATTGGACTATCAGGGAATTCTTGGCTCTGGAAATTAAATTCTTAGAATAAATGCTAGCTGGTAGATTACAAACCTAAGATTTATCTAAAAATCTAATGCTCTTCAAAATCTCTTTGTGATAAGCCATTAGTAATAAAGAGAAGATAAAATGGAGCGGTTTCTCTTTTTACAGTAAACTCTAACTGACGCAGAAGTGCAAGTATGGTTCAGGAGAGCTTGCCCCGCTTTCTGTAATCCCTCAACTGCATTCATTCCTTGGCATTCCCTTCCTAACACCTGCCCTTTAAATCCTTCACTTTGCATTGTCAATGGACTTTTAGATTCCCTCCTTATCTCTGACCTTTTTATTTAAGGATGTGACTTTTGATTAACCTTTGGCCTGTGGGTCAGCAGTTAAGCTGTGCATTCTCCCAGCCCTTTCATCTTTTGCCTTTTTAGGGACAAAGCCAGTCGTGTATAATGTACACTTATTTTGGCCATCTCAAGCCATTCTTAGGTGATGAAACCTCCTAAGGCAGGTGCTGCCAGGGGTATCCTTGAATAGGAATTATGAGAAAAACTTTTAAGAAGAGCATTAGACTTTGGGTTTCTCAGAAAAATTCAGCCTGTTCAAGTTTCATTTCAATGTCATCTTTTAGAGAAAGCTAAAAGAGTACTCTTAACAGAGTCAGTCTTCATATAAATTTTCACATTTTAAAAGTGAGGGGTCAGTTGCAGTGCTGCAGTAGGGATTAAATATTAGAAACTCTTCCTGAACTCAAGCAGATTTTAGCTTTTTAGGGGAAACAGAATACACACAGATGTCTATAACATAAGGTAGAAGAAATAAGGATCATAAAGCACATAAGGGGATTCTAAGGAAGGAGAGATTAGATTAAGTACTAGAAATCTAGGAGATGGTGTTTAAGATCAGCCATGGGCTGGCGCAGTGGCTCATGCCTATAGTCCCAGCACTTTGGGAGGCTGAAGCAGGAAGATCACTTGAGCCCAGGAGGTTGAGACCAGCCTGGGCAAGATTGCGAGACCCTGTCTCTACAAAAATAA
Organism: Cacajao melanocephalus; assembly: GCA_963573385.1. NCBI lineage: Eukaryota > Metazoa > Chordata > Mammalia > Primates > Pitheciidae > Cacajao > Cacajao melanocephalus. The sequence continues at coordinate 11,622 of CAUYLG010021920.1, forward strand.
AAATAAAAAATAAAAAATAATAGCCAAGTGTGGTGACATGCACTTGTAGTCCCAGCTACTCAGAAGGCTGAGGCAGGAGGATCCCTTGAGCCCAGGAGTTTGAGGCTGCAGTGATGGTGCTACTGAACTACAACCAGAGGAAAAAGGATCAGCCATGTGGAATTTGGCGTAGGTGGAGGGGTGAGTAGAACCAGTGAGAACGGGAGCATTCATCCAAGCATTTGGCATCACAGGAGTAAAGTCAGAAGCAGCAAAGAGTGGGCATGTGTGGAGATCTTTAAGTAAAGTAGTTTCACTGGCATGTACAACACGTATAGGCATTGCGGAGAGTGGAGGGAAGGACACACGGGGGCTGAGCTGCAGAGGGCCTGGTTTGCTAGGGTGGACAATCGGGTGAACAAGATCCCGAAGGTTGTGTAGCAGAGAAGTGATCACGGCTGTAGTACAGCTGTGATTTGAGAAGGCCCATTAGGGAGCTATGAGAAAAGTGACATGAAGAGGAAGAAGATTGATTTCAGGTGACACTGTTTTTTTCCTATACTAAAGACCACAGGGGAGCTGGTGGGGGGTGCGGGGCATGTGTCAAAGCCAGGACAGTGGCTGTGAAGATGAGAGAAGGGGTGAATGTGCTTAGTAAATTTATGAAATTTTTCTTTAAATGAAAATAACAATTTCTTTTTTTAAATAATTTATTTGCAATAAATTAACAGTTAAATAACAAATTAAAATCAATGGTTAAAAACTCACAAAACATCAACAAATAAAATCTTTGGTTGATATATCTAATCATGTTTTACAAAGCACAATAATTGAATTTCAGTAAGAAGACACACAAAGAAGATTACTGAATGCTATGGAAAAGAGACAAGCATAATGATAAGGTGCTTTTTCATTTTCAATCCTAAAATACTTGGTGGCTGAACGGGGCTGTAGAAAGTCTAAACAATGTCTGCAGACCTGTATCTGGGTCCTGGGTTTCCACAAAATGCGCATGTGGCCTCTGGAGAGTCACTTCAAAACCCTCTAGAACCATTTTCTCCTCTGTAAAATGAGGGGCTGGCATTATCCCACAGCCCATCAAATAATCTATACGAATCAATGGACCTGTTTATACCTGGTTTCTAGAACTTTCTAGTGGTGTCTATAGCAGATCAAACATTTTTTTCTTTTTTTTTTTTTTTTTCTTGAGATGGAGTCTTGCTCTCTGCTGGGCTGCAACTGCCGCTTCCTGGGTTCAAGCGATTCTTCCTCCTCAGCCTTCTGAGTAGATGGGATTACAGGCGCCCGCCACCACGCCCAGCTAATTTTTTTTGGAGATGGGGTATCAACACGATGGCCAGGCTGGTCTCAAACTCCCGGCCTCAGGTTATCCGCCTGCGTTGGCCTCCCAAAGTGCTGGGCTTACAGGTGTGAGCCACTGCGCCCGCCCCCAAACACTTTCGTTTCAGTTACCGAGTAGCATAGGTTATATAATCTGTTGAAACTATTCTGTTGGGCTCAAATGATCTATAAACGGACGTACCATCCAGTGAACTACAATGTTTTTGAATCATAAATTCTTGCTGCTGCCATCACCAAGCCTTAAGTACAGGATATCAGAGAAGACTCTAGAATGATTTTTGAGTTAGCTTCCAGTCTCCAGTTACCTTGTGGAGGTTTTGGTCCACATTTGACTATATTTTCTTTTTGACAGTCACCTTCTTTTTTTCTCTTTCCTTCTTTCTTTTCTTTGAGATAGCTATCATTATGTTGCTCAGGCTGGCCTCAAACTGCTAATATCAAGCAGTCCCCCTGCCTCAGCCTCCCGAGTAGCTGGGACTGCAGGCACATGGCAGCACACCTGGCTTAACAGTCACTTTAACCAAACATGACTTGGTGTACAAAAATGCAAGAAGGCAAAAGAAATCATTTAGGAGATGAATTGTACAGATTAATGATTTAAATGTTTATTCATTTAGTATAGGATTTTTTGCAACATTTCTTTAAATAATTTCCCCCTCATATAGTTCAATGAGGACTCAATCTCCTCATGACTTTTCAGGAGCACTCTGTTAATTTCAGTGGAAAGGCCCTCTTTGTCCAAGATCATAGCCCACTTTGACACAGATCATGGCCCTAGCAGCAGAAAAGTGGACTCATCCTGGGTAAAGCGGCAAAATCCTATATTTCGGCAAAGAGACGCTCTTGCTTTCCTTAGCAACATGTTAAAACAAAGCTAACATAAAAATACCATAAAAAGTGTTATTTTGATTTAATTTCAGATGAGAGAGTAAGTAATGTTAATTGACAACTGTCATCAAAACTTTGAAATGTACTATCACCCAGTAATTTGGGGGTAAGCTTGTGTCCCCATAAGCTAGTGAGAAAAAAAAAAAAAGCACATTCAGGGAAACTATTTTGGTCTCTTTGCTTACGTGTTTCCCTGGACTATGCGGGGTCCATGGGGAAGTTTACCAAATGCAGTTTAAATAAAGGGCCTAGAAGGAAAACTTACTGGTTCAAATAAATGCATTGCGTTACAAGTGCGAATGCTGTATAGAGTTTAATGACATAATGACCTTTCTATTTTAGGGGAATTAGATTGTAAGAGTTTCATCCAGCTTTCTTCTGATCACCAAACCAGGGAGGCTCATTTCAACTTTTCACAAGTAAAATACCTTCTATCTGAGTGGCAGGAAATTTAAATTCCTCCATTGTGTATACACTGGAAATCCCTAATCTCAAATCCATCAATTTCCTACCTATGGTTCAGAAGGTTTTAAAACCAATGTACTGTCAAGAACTTTAGGGAAATAAAATGTCCCAGAGATAATCAAATGACATTATTTGTATTCCAGGTTCAACTATGGGATTTATCTTTGACTCCAAGTATTATCAGGGTGGCATATGGTGATGGATTCTGCCAGATCCGTGCCATTTCATTGACTTGTTGGGTACCAGCCCTCCAAGCCTAAGACTAAGCTAATGCTCCATAGCAAAGAAGACAAATTACAAATTCCTTAGTTCATTAGAGTCTGGTATTACATTTCTATTGTTTACTCTAAATGTTTTGTTTAAACTAAGCTCTCTGCTAAATGAGTCGTTAAATGGTAATGTTTGGATTTTCATAATTATAATTGAATTTTACAGGTCTTAAATCAGCAGGAGTTCAGGCTGAGTGAAAAGTTTTAATGCAAGACATGTGAAACTAAGGCTTTAGCTAACTTATTTCAGCTAACTGTTTTTCATAAGAAAACTATGAACTCTGACACATAAATTCTCCAGTCTTTTCCTCTCACAGATACAATTCACTATTTGACTTTAGAAATCATGTATGTACAAACGGCTCAGCACAAGTGGCACCTCACATGTCCACAGAGTTAAAAGGATACAGAACTTTTTCACATATATCTGCTGCATTCCCGTAATCCCCACACCTTAGCTGGGGGCAGGGGCTGTCTTTTCTCCACAGACTTTTCCTGCAAGTCTCCCAGGTTGGTTTCTGCAGGGTTATTTTCTATTCATCAATCTTAAGATTGATTTTTTTCACTCTTGATCAAATACGTCTCATTTTTCAAAACCAACTTTAAAATCTGTTCTGAGGGAAGCATATGCTACTCATTCATCTGCAGTCTATTATGAGAAAACTTTTTCTTTTTTTTTTTTGAGAGGGAGTCTCACTCCGTTGCTCAGGCTGGAGTTCAGTGGTATGATCTTGGCTCACTGCAACCTCCCCCTCCCAGGTTCAAGTGATTCTCATGCCTCAACCTCCCGAGTATCTGGGATTACAGGTGTGCACTACAACACCTGGCTCATTTTTATATTTTTAGTAGAGATGGGGATTTCTCTGTGTTGGCCAGGCTGGTCTCGAACTCCTGACCTCAGGTGGTCTGCCCACCTCAGCCTCCCAAAGTGCTGAGATTATAGGCACGAGCCACTGTGCCCAGCCCATCAATCTTAAGATTTATTTTGTTCACCCTTGATCACATCTCATTTTTCAAAACAAACTTTAAAATATGTTCTGAAGGAAGTATATTCTACTTATTCATCTGAGATCCATTATGAGAAAACTTCTTTCTTATAACCGAAGACATTGAGTAAACAGTGATTTTCAACTCTTTTTTTTTTCTTACTTAGAATTTTTTATCCAAAAGTCTTATGCAGAACCTGGATTTAAAATAGGCAGAGGTAGGCTGCTCCTGACATCCCTGGCAGGTGGCAGCCCACCAGTGACATTCCTCATGGCTCCTTTCAGCTCCCTGTAGCTATCCCTGTGCCACCTCCCAGGAAGCTTAAATTCATGCTTCACGAGTTATCATCAAGTCAACTCTGGACCATGCAAAAGTCTGTCCACAGCCAGTGATTTCTGAGCAAGTGCTGCCCGGGGAGATGACAGCCAGAGCCACACTAAGGAATGTGGTGGCTTGGGCCAGGTGAAGGAACCTGGTAGTTCTCAAGCAGAGTCCTGTCCTCCAGGCCCGGCAGGTGAGGTCCTTGAGGGAAGAGCCCCAGAAGGTTCCCCTGAGCAGCCACTCCCGTTTGTTGCAGGCTTTGCTCCCCCAAGACCTTGACCAAGAAGTTGATATACCTCATTGCCAGGCGAAGCGTTTCATTTTTGCTCAGCTTTTTGTCTGGAGGGTGAGTGGGGATGAGCTTCCTCAACTTGGCAAAGGCGCTGTTCACATTCTGCTGCCTCCACCGCTCCCTGGTATTTGTGAAGATCTTCCTGGTCATGTTTGAGTTCCTGAGATAGAAAGAAAAAGGGCCCTCAGGGCCAATATCTTATAAGAGGCCTGATTTGTATCACGTGTTCTGCCAAGAACCTGAGATGTTAGATTTTCTCGACCCAGAGCTTAGGAGATTCATTTCTTCAATTTCAGGTTTTTTGACAAAAGAAGAAAATGTAGTAGAGAGGGGAAGGTAAGCACAACACCCTTCGGCCTTTCTCCCTGGCTGTTTTGAAGCCTCCAGTTGAAAGATTGCTTTGTCCCAATACTCCTATTCCTTCATAACCAAGCCTTCCTAATTGTTCGGAATCAGGTACAATATTGATTGAGTTTATGTGTGAATACAATATGTGTTTGGCCAATAGAAAGTTGTTTTTTTTTTTTCTTTTTTGAGGTGGAGTCTCACTCTGTCACCCAGGCTGGAGTGCCATGGCACAATCTCAGCTCACTGCAACCTCCAGCTCCCAGATTCGAGCAATTCTCCTGCCTCAGCCTCCAGAGTAGCTGTGACTATAGATGCCTGCCCCTACCATTGGCTAATTTTTGTGTTTTTAGCAGAGACGGAGTTTCACCATGTTAGCCAGGCTGGTCTTGAAGTCCTGATCTCAGATCATCTGCCTGCCTTGGCCTCCAAAAATGCTGGGATTGTAGGCGCGAGTCACTGCGCCCAGCCACCAACAGAGAGTTGAGTATGAATCAACAGTGTATTCTCAGAATGAAGTAAAAAAAGAAAATGATTCTAGAAAATGAACTAAAAAGAAAATGAACTAAAAAAAGAAAATGATTCTATTTATTAATAAAATAAAATTTGGAATGGAGAAGACAATACAGCTCTCTTGTTAGCTGGCAGACCCCACCCGGAGGATTCAGCCCCTGTCTGTAAGAACTAAAATATCCAGACTGGACTATATTTAGGGGAGGAGGAACAGTGATGAAGGGTCTTGAAACCCTGGTGTGGGGGTATTTAGCCTCACAAAAATGAAAAGACAAGGGGCAGGTGGGAGTGATCATTTGGCATAGATTCCATAGGAGATACCTGGGCCTCTTCAAGGCTGCACTGGATGACCTTTCCAAGTCTAGAAGAGTGTTTTATCATCATATACTGCCAAGCATTATGCAGCCATTTTTCACTCTTAGAGGCATAGGCCCTTTTTTTCAGGTGGCTTGGATTAACGTGTGCTATAGGAACACTTGGGATGCACTGGCAAACAAGCCAAAGGCCAGCCTCCAGCAGGTTGGTATTTGGCTTACTGCTATTGGCCTGCTGCCTGCTCCACGCTCAGCTCCTCCTGGGCACTGAGCCCTTTCTAGTTCCTCCAAAGAGTCATGAATATTCTCAACTCTACCCTTTTGCACATTGTCATTTTCTGTTCCTTGCATTTCCTCCCCACTCTCTACTTACCTATTTCTTTAAAGAGCAGGTCGGATCTTCCCTTTCCACCAAGCCTTGACTCTACAGGAGTCTTCAGAGAATTCAGCCATCAGTGGAGCCATGTGCATGGTGGTCAAGAGCACAGGCTCCGAGGCCAGAACCCTGGTTTGGCTGTTGGTTCTACTCCTCCTAGCTGTGTGACCTTCAGCAATCTACTTAACCTCTCTGTGTTTCAAATGCCTCATAAGTAAAGATCAGTTCAGGGGTCCTGCATCATCACGAGGACACATAAAATGATGCACATAAAGCACCTTAGCTCAGTGTCTGGCACATAGTGAAGGCTCAATGAATATTTAATGATTGGCCGGGCTCTGTGGCTCACACCTGGAATCTCAGCACTTTGGGAGGCCAAGGCGGGCAGATCATCTGAGGTCAGGAGTTCAAGACCAGCCTGGCCAACATGGTGAAATCCCGTCTCTATTAAAAATACAAAAATTAGCCAAGCATGGTGGTGCATGCCTGTAGTCAGAGCCAATCGGGACGCTGAGACAGGAGAATTGCTTGAACCCAGGAGGTGGAGGTTGCAGTGAGTCGAGATCACTCCACTGCACTCCAGCCTAGGTGACAGAGCGAGACTGTGTCTCAACTACAACAAAAAAAAATTAATGATTATAATTATTATCTCTACAAATAAAACAGAGAAAAGTAAATATTATGATTTATCATTTTCTTCCTAATGAAGAAGTTATCATGCAGTAGAGAAGGTCGGAGCTTTGGATGTGCTCTTTTGATTCACTTTACAGGAATATATGGATATAAATGTGTGCGTGTGTGTGTGTGTGTGTGTGCAGAGCAGAAACCTGGAAAGATTCAGGACAAACTGTCAACAGTGGTTCCCTGGGGGAGGACAGTAAATTAGGAGAAGAGAAAAAAGGGAGACTTGTGGTGTTTTATTCTGTATTGCTTTGGTATTGTTTTATATATAAATGTATATATGTAAATATATGTATATAAATATAAATATATATATATATATAAATTTTTTTTGAGACGGCATCTCACTCTGTCGCCCAGGCTGGAGTGCAGTGGCACAATCTCAGCTCACTGCAACCTCCACCTTCCAGGTTCAAGTGATTCTCCTGCCTCAGCCTCCCGAGTAGCTGGGACTACAGGTGCATGCCACCATGCCCAGCTAATTTTTTTGTACTTTTAGTAGAGACGGGGTTTGACCATATTGGCCAGGATGGTCTCAATTTCCTGATCTCGTGACCTGCCCACCCTGGCCTCCCAAAGTGCTGAGATTACAGGTGTGAGCCACCATTCCCGGCTGTTTTATATTTTTATAAGAAATTATTCGTGTATTATTTGCTTCATAATAGAAAAAAATGTTTTAAATGCGATGGGCTTTAGAGCAGAAACACCCAGCTTTGACTCTCTACTCTCAATTTCCTAGTTATCAGTTAACTTCTTGAAGCCTCGGGTTTCTTCTCTGGAAAATGGAGGGAGATACAGCCATCGGCAGGACTTCCGTGAGGATTACATGAACTGCATTATAAAGTGTCTGGCACATGGGTGCTAAATAAATGCAGCGATTTCTTCCCTATACACATGGAAAGCATCATTGTTGCAAAGAAAAGCATTTTTTTCTTTTTGTGCTTTTTTTAAAAAATTATTTTTGGTAGACAGAGGGTCTCACTATGTTGCCCAGGCTGGCTTGGAACTCCTAGCCTCAAGCACTCCTCCTACCTCAGCCTCCCAAAGTGCTGGGATTACAGGCCAACCACCACACCAATTGCATTTCTCAATCATCTCTGTGCCCCTGGGACATTTCCCCATCCCAGCTCCTTTCCTGTTGCCTCTCCTGCTTGTGTCTGAGTTGGAGAGTCCAGTGCTGTGCTGCGAATTCACAGTGAACTGGAAGAACTGCAGCCCAAGGTCACTGGATGGCTCCCGGCTCCCTCCACTGTCTACTTGTACCCACAACCCCTCTCCGTGGAGACATTCCTAGTTGGACCCACGGACCAATTACAATACTATGCACTCCATGCTTTGGGACCAACATTTGCTGACACTACAAGCCAGGTATAATGCTTGCTGAGTGCTGAGAGGCTGGCTGATTGTTTTGATGTGTAAGGGAAGCACTGGGACTACAGGAGCAGAGCAGCAGCAGCTAACCAGGAACTCTAGCAGGCTCCCAGGCAAGCCAGGTCTCCTTCCAAAACTGAAAGGGGTGGGCCAGGTGATCCCCAAGACCTCTTTCTATTCTGAAATGCCACAATGCCCCGCCCATTGCCTTTTTTTTTTTTTTTTTTTTTTGAGACAGAGTTTTGCTGCTGCCACCCAGGCTGGAGTGCAGTGGCCAATCTTACAATCTTGGCTCAATGCAACCTCTACCTCCCATAACACGGTCTCGGCTCAGTGCAACCTCTGTCTCCCAGGTTCAAGCAATTTTCCTGCCTCAGCCTCCCAGGTAGCTGAGGTTACAGGCACCCGCCACCACGTCCAGCTAATGTTTGTATTTTCAGTACAGACGAGTTTTCACTATGTTGGCCAGGCTGGTCTCAAACTCCTGACCTCAGGTGATCACCTGCCTCAGCCTCCCAAAGTGCTGGGATTACAGGCATGAGCCACCATGTCCAGCCCCATTGCCTTGTATCTAACCTAAGTAATTTCTGAATAACCTGACCTCTGGTATTACAATGAAAACATGAATGTTGTCAGCACTATACTGAAGTATACCTAAAATGTAAAAGTTTGAACCTGAATGAAGGGGATTTTAAGGTAGAAAACTATCCAGTTTTGTTTACACGGACACTGGCCAGGATTGTAGCAGAAAGTTACATTCACGCTTCTCTTATCAAAAGAGGGTTTAGCTCATTCGCTAAGTCAACCAGAGTCCCATGGGGGGTCTTTTTCAAGCTGGGAGGAAAAAAGATTAGGCAGGATAAACTAACTGTGGTGTTCTTTTCTAAGAGGGCTCTATCCTATTGTACTGGAAACAGACAGAAAAAAACAGAGAAGACTGGCTTCTAAAATGTAGTCCGCCATCCTAGGAGGTGCTTAATCATTCCTTGTTGATTTATCCTCAAATGTGTTGCTCTCCTTCACCACAGGGGAAATAGAAATCAGTGATTTAACAAGCTGGAAAAGCTCAAAGTAGAGGTCACTGGAAAATCACTGAAGTACCTATTAAATCAAAGGAAAATTGCATTTGGTGTTTCTCCAGTTGCAAGGACTGATTGCTGCTAATCGTGATTTCAGAGTAATGTAAGAGCTAAAAAAAATACACTAAATGCCACAGAATCAAAGAACATTTGATAGATGCCAAAACAGAGGCGAAGCATTTAGGCCACACAGGGACTCAGCGGTACAGCCTGTGTCCCAGAGCTGGATACTGATGCATTTATGTCACCATTGAGGACTCCTGCCGGGTCAGGGTTCATAACCTTTTTTGTACCATGGACCCTTTTGGCAGTCTGGGGAAGCCTAGAAACAGATTTCTTTTCAGAACAATGATTTTAAATACATAAAGTAAAAAGGCTTTGGTTCCCATCTCACAATAATTATTTTAAGTCCATAAATTAAAATATATAGACACAGAAAATAACCAATTATATTTAGTAGTTGTTAAAATAAAATACAATATAGCAATACATGTGCTTCATTTTTAACCCATTAAATAACTAGACTTATTACGATAATCTCTAAAAAGTGAATGTAAGCGAAATTTTCAAAAGATCTGCAACATCTGTGACATGAAGTGAATGTATTTATGATTTCTATTGGTGACAAATTCACTGCCACAGCTAATACTACTATATTACCCATATTCATAAATAAAGGAAATGCTATATTTCAATGAAAGGTTAGTAGAAGTAAAGATGTAATTTTTCTCCAGCCAAATTCATAGAACCCCTGAATTCCATCTACATATCCCTGGGTGGATGGGGGTTGTGTACCCCAGGTTAAGAAGGCCTGGGTTGGAATAAAGTCAGGTAGAAACACCAGGAACATGGATATGCATAAATTCCCTGTTTATATTGTTGCTACTTAAGGTAACACATTAGCAGAGAAAAGAAGGACACAGTCCCCCAAGAAGGTGACCAATGCCCCTAACAGGAGCTGCTACTTTTTGTGCCAGGGGTTCCTGGACACGAAGTCCGGGTTCACCAGAAATGATGCGGCACAGGCTCACAGCTAACACTGGGGGGCCTGTCCCAGGCATTCACTCACATACAGCTCTTTCTACATTCCGCTTTAAATGTCTCTTCCTGGCATTTGGTCCTATGCATTTGTCTCTTCCTTCACCTTTCTCTTGAAAGTAAGTGAAAATACTCACCATGAAGGGTGGTTTATATAGTTAGATTGGGGAGCAGTGCTTAACCTCCAACACTAGGCACAGCTTGCCCTTTGAAGTTATTATAGAGTAACACAAGCTCATTAAAGAACAAAAATATCAAGCATACATATGTGCCTAAAGTAAAGCAGAAAAGGCTCCCTACCTGTCTAGCTACGCAAGTCTCACTCCCCAGGTGCAGCCTGTTTGGTGTATTACACCCCAACCTTTAAAATCACCGTATATATTATGCAAGTTACTTTTCTCACTTACACAACAGTGCATGTTGATACATTAAATCAGCACACAGTATGAATACTGCTCTTTGGCGCGGTTCACAGTAGCCTCACACTGGAGGAACCACCTGTTCTAGGATGCACGCAACACCTGCACCTCGCAGCCTGGACGCACGTGGAATACCCCGCCCAACCCGCCCAACCTTCTTCTCTTGCCGGCTGCACTTCTAGGCCTTTTTATTTTTGTTTTTACAACGTTTGCTCCCCCTTGCAACCCGTCGCCTTGCCTACTGATTAAGTATTTCGGGAGTCCGGGAAAGCATCTCGTGGCTGAAGTTTCGAATGTGCCAGGTGTCTGGGAGTGGCTCAGAGACGCGCGAGCTCCTTGAAGGGCTCTGGGAGATACGCTGCCAGTAGCGGTACAGGAGGTTCCCGGCATCACTCTTGAAAGCGATGCGGCCCCGCCAACACGCTAGAGAGTCGGCCTGGCACCCCCAGAGCCGAGCCACCGCCCCTGCCCCGCGGAAAGTCCCCGGGTCTTCCCTCCGAATTGGCTCGGTGGCTGCTCGGCCGCTCCCCTGCTCTCCCGGGTGAGTGTGAGTGTGGCTCAGCGAGAGACCCGCAGGCCCACGAGCCCGGCCCTGGTGGCGCCCACGTCCCCCAGGAGTCCACGCACCTCCTCGCCAAGAGCCCGCGCCGTCGCCGTAGCCCTCGCCGGCCGTGTGCGCCCTCGCCTGGACACCGCGCCGCCGCTGCCTTTATAGGACACCGCCCTTTGTCTCGCGGGCCCCGGGGGCCCCTTCCCGACGGGGACTCCCACCGGTTCCTCCCCACTCCCCGGGCCCTGGCTTCCCAGATCGGCTCTCTCTTGTGTTCCGGAAAGGGAGCAAAGGAGGAAAGAGAGCCCTGCCTTGTGTGAGACTTGGGGGCAGTAAGGGGGTCCTGCCACACACCTGGGCTGGGGGAGCTGCTTACCCACCTCCTTCTCCAACACATTCAAACCTGGGAAAGTCCGTATCCTTTGTTAATTCATCAGATGTTTATTAAGCCTCAGTGAACCTCCAACTGGAGTTCAGGAACACCTCTTGCTTCAGAATCACAGGTGGGGAAGGAGGATCCCAACACCCACAACCCAGACCCAAAAAACCAGGATTTTTTGGGAGGTAGAGGTGTGGTCCAAAATCTGCATTTTTAAAACGTAACTATTTCAGGAGATTAAGATGCACAGCAGAATTAGAGTCACTGTACTGGGCAAGTTTCCGAATTTATCCATCTCAGTTTCCACGATGCCCAGTGAGGGAGGTTACTTCAGTGAGGGAGGGGCCTCCTAACTGGTCTTCCTGCTTCTGCACTTGCCTCCTTCTGTCTCTTCTCCAACATCATCCAGAATGACGCTACGAAAACACAAGTCAGATTCTGGTCACTTCTCCGCTCAAAACCCCTTAGTGGCTCTCCATTTCACTGAGTTAAGCTGAAGCCCTTATAAGGGGCCCAGAGATCCCTTTTATCCCTCTGACCTGTCTCTTCTCTCCCTGGGGCTCACTCAGTTCCAGCCACTCTGGTCTCTTTGCTGTTTCAGGAATACACCAGGTACTCTCCTTCCTCCAGGCCTTTTCACTGACTGTTTCCTCTGCCTTAAACACCTGCCCCAGATATCCACGATTCCCTCCCTAACCTCCTTTCATTCATTCAACACATTATTATTGAGAGCCTACCATGAGCTAAGCCCCTGTTCTAGTTGCTGGGGACACAACTTCAAACAAAACAGATACAAGTCTTTGCCCTCAAGGAGCTGACATTCTTTAGGTCTTCACTCAAATATCACCTTCTCAGTGAAGTCTCTAACCACAATATCTAAAATTGCACCGTCTGTCTGGCGTGCTAGTAAGCCTGTAACCCCACCTACTCCAGAGGCTGAGGCAAGAAGATAGCTTGAGGCCAGGAGTCTGAGGCTGTAGTGCACTATGATTGCACCTGTAAGTAGCCACAACACTCCAGCGGTCAACATAGTGAGACCCTGTCTCTTTAAAAAAAGTAAAATGGTTTCCTTACATACACACAGAGTCTTCATCCTTCTGTTTGCTTTATTCTTCTTAACACTCCTCCCCACTTAGTGATATTTACTTATTGATCTTCTCTGCCTCTTCCCCACCTCATCTACTCCCAGTGAATAGGTGTTCATCAAATGTTGATTAATGAATGAATAAATAATGAATTCCTAGGTACCACTCTCTGAAAGATCTGGTATAGGATCTGGCACAATAAATTCACAAATGCATTAAACCTTAGTGGGTAAGAGCAAAGCGCTCTGGAGTTACATTACCCAAGTGGAAATTCCTTGTCTATTCACTTATGTGATCCTAGGCAAATTATAGAATGTATGCTTGCCTTAGTTTCTTTATCTGTAAAATGGGGACAAAGACAGAATTGTGAGGATTAAATGAGAAAAAAGTAGGCAAAGCATTTAGCAGTATGCCTAGCACACAGTCGGTATATTGTATATTTTATTGTGGTCCATTGTGTTATTGTTAACAACTATTGGCTCCCTTCCCTGGGAGAGGATTATATAGCCCCATTCACTGCCATGTGATTGACAGTGCCTCCCTGTAAGTGGAGGGACTATACCTCCCTGCCCTATTGCCAGCCTTGACCATACGACTTGCATCAGCCAGTAAAATGTGAGCAGCCCTAATGTTGCTCATGATGACGCTTTACAAGGAGTTGCTGGACCTGGCGTGGTGGTAATCCCATCACTTGGGGAGGCTGAGGCAGGCAGATCACTTGAGACCAGGAGTTTGAGACCAGCCTGGCCAACATGGTAAAAATGCATCTCTACTAAAAATATAAAAAGTTAGCCAGGCATGGTGGCGCACCACTGTAATCTCAGCTGAGGCAGGAGAATCGCTTGAACTCGGGAGGCAGGGGTTGCAGTGAGCCAAGATCATGCAACTGCATTCCAGCCTGGGGACAGAGCAAGATGCTGATTGGGATTGCTAGATAGGCTCAGCCATGAGAAAGTTATATTTGGGGTTGCTTGTGCAGCCTGGACGCCACGGAGCAAACCCACAACCATCCATAGCCTTCATATAACATGAGTGAGAAATAAATCTTTACTGTCTTAAGTCACTGAGACTTTGGGGTTGTCACACCACCACACACCTTACCCACCTCCAAAACAAACTAACGATACAGTTTTATTATAAATTAAAATGTGTTGGATAAATTGCTAGGTTATGGTGGTAGGCGGGGAGTGGGGTAGGATGGGGAGGTGAGCATGAAGGTGAGGAAAGCTCTGTATCTATTTTCAAGGCACTAACTGTATTGGAAGGGAGAAGACATGACAACGTAACTAATATAAGATAGACAGTCCTGCATGCGAGAGAGTGTGAAATTAGAGTTAGGGATAGAGAGGTAGAAGATTCTAGCTGGGGGATCAGAGGTTACTCATGGGATGGATGGCATTTAAACTAGGCCTTGGAGCAAGGGTGGCTCTGACATTTGTGGGGCCCATGACAAGGGTACAAATGGAGAGGCCATCCCCACATGCATTCTTTTCCCACCCACTAGCTCTGTCCTTTTCTGTGAAGGGCCTTGTGAATATGATGTGAACATCTAGCCCACATGGGCCTTAGGAATAGCCCTATCTAGGCCCTGGAAATGGGCTTATGGCCATTTGAGCAGAAATTCAGGGATCCCAGATACCCAGAATATGTTCTAGAAGGTAGGACATGGGGGTTGAATGAGCACTGGACGAGGGCCAGAGCAGGGCCATCTAAAGCGCAGTGTCCAGGGCAGGGGCTCCGACTGCCTGGGTGGCTGGTGGAAGGGTGGTAAAGGCTGGGTGGGAATTATAATACAAGTGTAGGAGTGGAGGAGAGGGCAGCCGAGGCAAATACAACCGTGTGCTTTGAACATGGGAATAGTATGTTTAGTTACAGGTCACAGGACTCATTCTGGTGGCAGTATAGAGGACGGATTGGAGGGTGGATTAGAGAAAATTAGTTGGTCAAAAGGGATCTTTAGAAACATAACCTAAAGCCAGGCATGGTGGCTCATGCCTGTAATCCCAGCACTTTGGGAGTCCGAGGCGGGTGGATCACCTGAGGTCATGGGTTTGGGACCAGCCTGACCAACATGGTAAAAACCCAACTCTACTAAAAACACAAAAATTAGCCAGGTGTGGTAGCACACACCTGCAATCCCAGCCACTTGGGAGGTTGAGGCATGAGAATTGTTTTGCTTGAGGCAGAGGTTGCAGTGAGCTGAGATCACACCACTGCACTCCAACCTGGGCGACAGAGTGAGACTCCATCTTGAAAAACAAACAACAAAAAACTAATGTTTGCAGTAAACTTCCCTGATTTGCTCCTCTTTCTGTTCCTCTGTTCTCCCTATATGGCAATTCTGATACAGCAAATGTTACATTTTAAAGCAATAACCAGTATTAATCGTCACCTTAGCCAAAAACTCTAAGGTAGTATTTTTTTCAGTGGCATATTTTACAGCTGAGAAAAAGAACTGTGGTAATAGGGCAGCAAGATTGGAAACGTGTGATGCTAAATGAAACAATAAGCTGTCAAATGGGATCTGTGTGCAAGTGGACAAGGACTGAGAGAAAGGACAGGGGCTACAGAGAAAGGAGCACGATTGTGTCGACATACTGGGACCAGGATTGATGAGTTTTTCCTTTCAAAATGTTCTTAAATGCTATTGTTGGTTTTATACTTTTAAAAGCAGGGGAACAATCTTTGGGGCATCATTCCACTAGCAGTGATCCTTCAGAGTGATGGATCCTCTCCTATGCCAGTCTCCCAATGTAGAGAATTTGGGGGCTAGGACCTGCAGGGGAAGGGGGTTGAAATAGGAATTTACATAAGCCGATTATTGGGGGATTAGGTTTGGGCAGCTAAACGCCTCTGTGTGCTTGAGCTAAAACCCTTACTATTCATGGCTCTCACCGCCCCCTGGAGAGACTGCACCTGCGAGCTCCTGGGGAGGAAACAGGGCTGGGGAGGGAAGGGCAGGTCACTAGGAGAGCTTGGGCACTGTCAGGCTTTCTGGTTCTCCTGGTTTAATTGATCTGTCTGGATTAGCCTGTGAATCCTGGCATTCTAGTCCTATATACAGGGGTTGTCAGTTTCAGGAAAGACCAAACCTGGGATTTTTGTTATTTATTTAATTTATTCATAAAAGTAGAGATGGGATCTCACCATCTTACCCAAGCTGATCTTGAACTCTTGGACTCAAACAATCCTCTGGACTTGGCTTCCCAAAGTGCTGGGATTACAGGAGTCAGCCACTGCCATGGCCCAAACTTGGAACTTTTGGAAGGGATTTCTGCCATCCTAAGTGGGTGTGGGCCAAGATTGTTTTGGCTGGAGGTCAAGCATCAGCCTTTGCCACTCTTAAAACTCTCTTCTTCCCTCCTCCATTCTTGACCCTTTACCAATTTCCAATTATATGTATTGGGCCCCTATTCATCCATCATCTCTCCATTTATCCAGTCATTTATTCATCCCTTCTTTCATCCACCTATTGTGCATGCATCCATTAATTTATTAAACAGGTGAATTACCTGGTTCTTGATATTTAATACAATTTACTGGTAAATCCTTCTAGGTAGGTTTTGTTCCTTCATGTGTTCTGTCTCTCCTTAAATTAATTTTGGCACTTTGACATAAAATTTTGGACATTTTCAGATTCATTAGAAGAGTGTTATATACAGTTATTCAGTTACTTTTTAAAATCTCTGTATTTGTTTTATCCCATTTCTCGTGCCTCATGTTATGTGTTTATGACTTCTCTCTCTCTCTTCTTGATCATTGTTGCAAAAGTCTGTCCATTTTATTACTCTTAAAAAAAACTAGCTCTGGGATTTGCTTATCATTTTTATGATTTTCAAATACACTTTCTACCAAATCTTTATTAAATCTGTTCTTTTTATTTATGTTTATTTTATTTCGTCTCCACCCTACCACTCTTGGAACAAATGCTTATTTATTTTTACTCTTTCTTGTTTAGTAAGAAAAGCATTCCAGGATGTGAACTTTCTTCTGATATACCTTTGGGGATATCCTGTTTTCATTTGTAGTGTCATTGTCATTGGTTTCCAATGTCTGTTGCTTATTTTTCTTTTTGAAAGTGTTTTTAAATTTTCTTGTTGTTGTGTTTTTTGGCAACCATTTGCTATTAGTTTCTAATTTTGTTGCATTATAGTGAAATATATGCCCTGTATGTTTTTTGCTTGAGGATATTTATTGAGCATTTCCTCTTCAGTAAATCATACATTCAAGTTTTATAAATGTTTCACAGGTACTAGAAAAGGAGGTATATTCTCTGTTTGAATGGCAAAATGTCCTTTTACACATCCATTATACAAATTTATATTCTTGGAAGTTTTGATCTACTTGATCTGTTCAAGAGAGCACTGTGTGAAAATCTCCCTTTACTATTTTGTGTCTGTTCTTTTTGTTTTTCCAGGAGTGTTTGCTTTAGATCGTTACATCTTTTGATGCATTGCTTTTGAAGCATAAAGACCCATGGAAGTTTTTTTATTGACTTAAAGGATTGTAGCCTATATCAATATAAAACGTCTTGCTTTTTACCATGAATTTCATTTTGTTTATTATATTAATATTACAACCCCTTTTAAATTGGCATTTTCCAAGTTAAACTGTGACTACTCCTTACACTTAATTTGTGGGTGCGTGGGAGTGACTCTTGGTCATAAGAAACTCGTTTTGATAAATTTCAATTCTTTTAACTCTTTTTTTCTTTAAAAGAAACCCTACCTCCATGTTGAATTCTTCAAAACAAATCTCATTCTAGTTTACTTGCTACATTATAAACTTCATGAGGACGAAGACTTAGTTTCCTTAATCACTAGACCCCAGGAATTGTGCTCACTGTGCATAAAGCTGCTTGAGCAGACATTTGTTGAATGAATGCAAGAAAGCTCTTATTTCTTCAGACAGCTGCCTCCAGCTTGCCCTGCTTTCTATCAGCAGACACATAGCTTGCTCTGTGAGGTAAATGTTTCCAAGGCCTATAGAAGGGTTATTATTATTATTATTTGGTTGTTTTTTAAGAGGGAGAGAATATCCTGTCTGCTACATGGAGAGGGGCAAGAGAAGAGGTGCAGTGGGGGGGGCCTAGTTAGGATGCCGTGAAAGCAATATAGGCAGGAGGAGATGACGGCTTGATTTGAGGCAGGGGTTGTCATTAAGCATTGACTCTGGCCAGGAACTGAATCCTCTGCCCCAATTATTCAACCTTAAGTTCTAGGTGTCATGCTAGGCATTTCACCCAGGTTTTCTTATTCAATATGAAAAATTATAAATATTATAAAGTTACATAACAAGTTTCCTAAACAAAAAAATGATTTCTCCCAAAGAAGTCAAATAGTAAAACATATACTTAAAGAAACAAGCATATAGCTGGCTCCATTTTACTAGTGGTTTTTAGACATACATCTTTCCAGAGCCTGCAGAAGCTGCAAATTCTCACAGATGTTCATACTACTCCATTCACAGGCCCACAGAGCAACTTAGTGAATAGCTCACATCCTCCCAGGCTCTTCCTGCCTCCCTCTTTCCAACCTCCCTCAAATTAGATAATTATCAAGCAAGTAGCAGCAGGTGAAAGAAAGCAGGTGACACAGGAAACCAGGGCACTTGGAAGGGAGAAATGCACTGATATGGCCAGCATCTCTGCCTGAGCAGTGGGCAATGCACCAGAGGGGTAAGAGCTTTTGTCTTCTCTCATAAGTAAAGGGAGATTTGGTTGTCACCATTTTTGGTGACAAAAATGGTTCTTTTCTTAGTCATGACAGAGAAGGAGAGATGCTAGACTCTGGACCAGAGTCTCTGATATACACTGGTTTTATGGCCTTAGACAGGTACTGGTACCCTGCTGAACCTGTTTTCCATAACATGGGAATGATAAATACTCATTGATTGGCTATGGACTGAGATAGGATATTGAAAAATGCCAAATAGCAGACAGTTTAGTGTGGCAGCTAAGAGAAGACCTTTGCCTTGGCTTTGGAGGCTGACTGGCTGGTGTTCGTATCCTTGCTTTGATACTATCATAGTTGTCATCCTAAGCAAGTTACTTAACTTATCCCAGACTCAATCTTCTCAGCTATAACTTAGAAATATCATCTCATGGGTTATTGTGAAGATTCAGTGAGCTAATGTATGAAAAGTTAGTGCTTTGGAGTAAATACTAAAAGATAGTGCTAATAGTCATCTAATGGAACCATAGTTACTCAATACATAGTTTTCATTTTATTTTTACTACCAAAAAAATCTGTCTGAAAGCTAGATGGCAAATCTAAACACATGCCTCTAACTTCTGCCAGAGGGTACTTTCAGTTTTTTTCTTTCATCTGCCGAATCCAGCATTCTGGCTCCCACCTCTCTCCTTCAAATCACTTAGTTTCTGTGCTGCTAAAAAGTTTTCATTTTTATGTTTCTAATATTTGAAACAAAGCCCAGGACTGTATGAAAGAGAAGCCAGAGGAGAAAGAAAAACTTCTCTTGAGCATCAGGCCTTTCTCTTACATTTAACTTCCACTCTCCAGCACCCCAGACCCAGGACCCCTTGGTAACACCCACACACCCACATTTCATCTCCAAGACACCTCATGTTAAAGCCATGAGGGTATTTCTGTCCAGAGCAAATGTTGACTATTGCAGCATAAAGCAGTGGACACAACTACGTCAAGTGAGCCTCCCATAGTTACCAATTAGAGGGACACAGAGCCCTGGGTGTGCCCAGCTGTCGACCTCTCAAGACCAGGCTGGCTTGGCCTTGACTCCGTAGGTCTGGAGCGGTGAGTGCTTCTATTTTCAGCCAATAAACCCAAGCGCAGTGGGGAAACCGAGGGGGAGGTTTTGGGGTGGGCAGGACCAGGTACTGGAGAAAAGAAAGGGCTGGTGTAATTCCCCTTTCCTTCTTTATTCTCTGGTCTTTGTGTAAGGGACATGACCCATCAATGGGTCCCCTAGATGAGGAATTAGATGCTCTGTGGGCAGCAGATAAGGGTGCAGCCTACTTGCAGAAAGTAAATTCACTGAATACTCCCCATAAAGTCAATACTGTCAGGCTTATCAGCTGTCCTCATTTCCCACTCAGCTCCCTGGGGACCAGACTGAAATAAAAGGCCACAGCTCCGGGCGCTGAAAGTGAAGGTGCAGGATGGAGCTGGGGAGGGGCCTCTGCCTCCTAGGCTGCTTTTCAGGCAAGTGGGGGAAATCTGCCAGGTCAAGCTGCCCAGAGCCCTCAGCTTCTCAGACTGACAAATCCCAAACCAAATACACACACCCGGAGGATGAGGGAGGCATCCCCTTAACTCTTCAAATCCAGCAGATGTTTCCAGGAGGCCCCACTGTGCTTAGAAAAATTAGAGGCTGTCACCTCAAATGCAACCAATAAGAAAACACACAGAGGAAACCTTAATTTCCCACTACTGTTGTTACCTTTGCTTTTCATAACAGATACTTCTCACTACCCAAGAGTACATGCGTCTTTTTAGCTGGTGGGGATATGGTTTATTTGCACATTGCCTGAACTAAACAGGTTACCAGCTGGGGTTTCAGACCTGTTTCTGATACTCACACTGTAGCTGATGCAGACTGGTTTAACAAGATACAATCTGTGCCTGGCTCCCCTGCCACTCACTGTCCCTGTGGTCTCTGCAGGGATTATAGGCTTGCCCAGGCCTCCTCAGCCAGAGCTCTCCCATCTGAGCTCTCTTACCCAGGCAGCAGAATCTGTCTGGGTGGAAATGAGGAACAGTGAAGACAAGATGGCCTTTTTAGTATGGCCCAGAAAGCCACTGGAGTCCCAGGCCTTCTCGTAGAGGTAGCAGTAGGGAAAAAGGTCAGTTGTTAGCACAAAGTACCCTCCTACTACAACCAGAGCCACTGCTTTTTACCCTTTGGAGCCCATAGTCTCCAGAGGTGAAGAGTCAACAGGGCAATGAGGACTAAGTTAAGACCCCGAATTTAAAATCGCCACTGAGCTTATCTCTCTTCCTGGCTTCTGTTCTTCCTAGCTTCCAGTTATGCCATGGTATCACCATGTGAAAAGTCTATCCTGTCCTAGTTTCTAACTGAAGCGACAGGGGTAGAAACGGCTCCAGCCTCTTTCCCACATCTCTCACATTGCCCAGCCCTAGCACTGACCATTGGTCTCCACTCCTCTGCTGTGTTCCAAAACTTGCCTTCATGTCTTTCCCACAGTCTAGAATCTCACTGGCTCTCCGGTGTCAATTCATCAAACGGATCCTTTGTCTTGGCTCTCAAAGGCCTATTGTAATTCCCTGGAACTCTCTGGATAAGACCACGCCTTGTCCTATCGCACTTGCTTTCTGTGGCTTGTAATGCTGCTCTTGAGCTCAACTTCCCAGACCATCTCCAAACTGTGCCCTGCTCACTTGGTCTTAAGCACTTCCTGATCCTGGACTCCTTGTGCCCATGTGTAGCACTGACTGAGAATTCCTAGGAGTGACCTTAATCCACCTGGGGTCCTATGCCCACCTGGCTAAGTTTCTATACTTGTCCCTGCAACTACCGGCATTCTAGGGTCTCTAGTCTCAGTAAATTTGGATTCTCCTAAATCCCTGCTTCGTCTTTGAAGGGTTTTCCTGGATGTTCATTGAACCTCAGCCCTTAGGACAGTGCTAGTGAGCAGTAACCAGGCCAGAAGTGTTTACTGAAGGCATGATGCTCCTAGTCAGAACTTTTCTTTACTCTTTCACATACAAACTTTGCAGCAGAATATTCAGTCCCCTCATTCCCTGCAGTCTGTTCCTTGCCCACTTTTCCAGTCATGTTTTTCACTATTTAGCCATATGGCAGATGGTCTTATTAACGGACCCATAAAGCCTATTCTGTGAATTTACTGACTCCTGTTATTCAGAAATGTTTTCTTTCTTCATGTATTCAAATGTTCTGTTCTTCAAGACCTAAGACTCAGCTGACCCTCAATACCCAGTCCCTGTCCTCCTTCCTGGAGCTTTTCTAGGCTGAGGTGCTCAGTTGGCCATCTACAAAGTCTAGGACTTTCTCTCCTTGCCTAAGCCTGGTCTTTGAGACTCAGTTCCATTAAGTGTTATGTTTTAACCCCACACTTTCTCCCCAAAGAATAGGCTTTGTACCTGTGCGCTTGAGGCCACGGTTGCTTCTTATCACCAATGCTCAGGATAGGGCCTCTACCCAGGAGGGATCTGAAATACTAATCTTACAGAAAAATTGTTATATGGGATTATCAGGAAAATACAAGTTGATAGGATTTATGCCAAAGGCAGATGTAAAGCCACGTGATATATATTAATGTGATATAACATAATATTAACAATAGTTATTATTCACCGAGCATCTACTATGTACTGAGCAGTTTGCCAGACCCTGCAGATTTCTTTATAATTCTTTTAATAACCTTTAAAGGTAGGTATTAATTTAGCCCTATTAGTTGAAAAACAATTCAGAACTCAGAAGTTAAAAAGCTAGCCCAAGATCACAAAACTAGGAATTGGAGGACTCTGGATTCCAGTCTACAAATCCAAAACCCTTGCTGATTCCATAACACCCTCTAGATCTGCATTGCCCAATATGCTAGCTACTAGTTTTAAGTCAACTAAAATTAAACATTTTGTTATTCAGTCACACTTGTCACATTTCAAATACTCAATAGTCACATGTGGCTTGTGGCTACAGAGAGATCGTTTGCAGCATCATAGAATGCTCTAGATAATTCTCT
Source organism: Cacajao melanocephalus (assembly GCA_963573385.1). NCBI lineage: Eukaryota > Metazoa > Chordata > Mammalia > Primates > Pitheciidae > Cacajao > Cacajao melanocephalus. Next base: position 34,038 of record CAUYLG010021920.1, read on the forward strand.
GGTCTCCCACTAAGACATGGGGGAAAAGATGGCTCCTAACAAATTTCAAGTGGGATGATAAAAGAAGGCATAATCCTAAAAGGAGCGCTTTTCCCTTGTTTATGAGGTCACATGCCAGAAATTTTTTTTTTCTGCTAAGCAGGATCTGGCTGGATTAGAGGGTTGCCCAGTTTGGGGTCCAAAACAAACTCTTCCACACTCCAATTATGAGATTTTCATCTTCTAAGATATCTGAAAGACATTTGGTGGTATAACATTTTCAGAACACTGGCCACTCAATTACCTTCCCTTCAAAATTCACTAGAAAATATCCTCCAAATTATTGAGATTAACAGAAGAAAAAAATTTGACTTTAGAAGTTTTAGGTTTTAAAAGCCCTACTGATAGAGTTGCAGAGAACTAGGAAAAATAGCACTAGCTGCTAAAGGGCTTTACTGATAAATCTAATTAAAGAAAAGTCAAAGAACACAAAGGAATAATAAAGAGAAAATAAAGTATAAAAAGAGGGTTACTAAAATTACAGAGTAAATCAATAAAGAATTGGAGGAAAGGCAAAAACAAAAACCTAAAAACATGTCTTACAAAAACTGAGACAAGATTATTCCTTTTTATTATGAAGACTATTACCTATTATGAATGTTCGTAAAGTGTTTAAGGACACTCTTTAGTAAAATTGAAGTAAAAACAATGGTGCACAGTACACATTCAAAAAGAAAATCATGAAAGAAGCAACTAGCAGATTTGGTGTTATCGTTACTTTTAATTTTAGCCATTCTAATAGGTATGCAATGATATCTCATGTGGTTGTAATTTGCATTTCCCTGGCTAATGATGTTGAACTTCTTTTTCATGTGCTTATTAGCCATCTGTATATCCTCTTCAATGAAATGTCTGTTTATGTCTTTGCCCATTTTCTAATTGAATTTTTCAAAAAACTGCTTAGTGTTCAGGATCTTTATGTATTCCAGGTACTAGTCCTTTGTCAGATATGTAGTTTGCAAGTATTTTCTCCTAGTCTGTAGCTTGACTTTTCAGCCCTCACGTGGGCTTTTGTAGAGCAGCATTTTTTCATTTTGATGAAGTCCAATTTATCCATTTTTCTTTTATAGATTGTGCTTTTGGTGTTAAGTCAAAAAAAGAGTGCTTTGCATAACCCTAGATCATGAAGATTTTCTCCCTTTTTTTTTCCCCAAAAGGGTCTACAGTTTTGTATTTTACATTTAAGCATGTGATCTATTTTAAGTACATTTTTGTACCAGGTGTGAGGTTCATTCAAATTGAGTTTGTATTTTGCCTATGAATGTCCAATTGCTTTAGCAACATTTGTTGAAAAGTCTATCTTGGCTGAGTGTGGTGGCTCATGCCTCCAATCTTAGCACTTTGGGAGGCCAAGGTGGAGGATAGCCTGGGGCCAGGAGTTTGAGACCAGCTTAGGCAACATAATGAGACTCTGTGTCAACAAAAAAATTAAAATACTAGCTGGTTGTGGTGGCATATACCTGTAGTCCTAGCTACTTGGGAAGCTGAAGCAGGAGGACTGACTGAGCCCAAAGCACTCAAGTTTACAGTGAACTACGATCGTGCCACTGCACTTGAACCTGGGTGACACAGTGAGACCCTGTCTTTCCTCCACTGAATTGCTTTTGCACTTTTGTAAAAAATCAGTTGGACATACTCATATGAGTCAATCTCTGGTTTGTTTCAGAGACTGTTTACCAATACCATACTGTCTTGACTACCACATTAGATTGCTAGGGCTGCCATAACAAAGTACCACAGCTGAGTGGTTTCAACAATAGAAATCTATTTTCTCACAGTTCAGGAAACTAGAAGTCCAAGACTAAGGTGTTGGCAGGGCTGGTTTCTTCTGAGGGATCCTCTCTTTGGCTTGTAGGTGGCCATCTTCTCTCTATGTCTCTACATGGTCCTCCTTCTGTGCCTCTCCCTATCCTAAGCTCTTCTAAGGACACTCGTCACCAGTGAATTGGGAATCACCCATATGACCTCATTTTACCTTAATTAGCTGTTTAAAAGCTCTATCTCCAAACACAGTTACGTTCTGAGATACTGGGGGTCAGGACTTGAACATATGAATTTTGAGATATAACGGAACACAATTTAGCCCATAACAATTACTATAGCTATACAGTAAACCTTAATATTGGGTAGAGTGATCCTTCTCACTTGCAGTATAAGAAGCTGGTTTCAAGTAATAATTTAAAAAAAATTTTTTTTCAGATCAACAGTTAATGAGAATTGACAGAGTGAGCAGCCACTGGATTTCAAGTCAAAAAACAAGGATTTAAGATCTGTTTTACCTCTGAGTAGCAGCTTCCTCATCTGCAAAACAAAGGGTAATAACACCTACCTTATAAGATCAGATGCGGTACCAACTGAAGTGCAAGAATGAACTTAGGTCTTCTGATGCCAAATCTTTGTTACTTTTTCCTTGTAAAGATTACTTGAGATAGTCTAGAGAAATAAACTTACCACATACATTTTAAAATAAATTTGTCTATGTTTACTAAAAACCTTGCTGAGATTTTGACAGGAATTGCATTAAACCTATTGATCAAATTGAGTAGAACTGATATCTTTATTGTGTTGTTTTCCAATCCATGAACATGGTATCTATCTCCATTTATTTAGGTCTTTGATTTCATCAGCATTTTTAACATACTAATCTTGTATACAATTTGTTAATTTTATACCTAAGTATTTCATTTTCTTTGGGGTGACTTTAAATAGTACTGTGTTTTTGTTTTCATGTTTGCTATTTGACTATAGAAATGCTATTCATTTTGGGGCATTGGTCTTGATCCTGTATACTGTGATTGTGCTAAACTCACTTATTAGCTCCAGGCATTTGCTTGTTTTAAAATACATTCCTTGGTATTATCTATGTAAACAATCATGTCATCTGCAAATAAAAAGTTTTTTAAAATTTCTTTCTTTCCAATCTGCATGTCTTTTGTTTATTATTTATTTATTTATTTATTTTTGCCTTATTGCAGTGACTAGCACTTCTAGTATTAGGCTGAAGAAGAGTGGTGAAAGCAGACATCCCTGCCTTATTCCTAATCTTAGAGAAAACACATTCATTTTTTTGCTATTAAGTAAGATGTATAGGCTTTTTAAAAATGTTCTTCATCAAGTTGAGTTAAATCTATTTTTAACTTACTGAGTTTTTCTCATGAATGAGGATTAGATTTTGTCAGACTCTTTGTGTCTATTGATATGATTTTCTTTACTTTGTTGATATGGTGCATTACACTGACTGTTTTAAGGCTGAACTAGCCATGTACACCTGAAACAAATCTTACTGTTCATGACACTGTTGGATTCAGACAAACTAGAACTTTTTACTCCATGTCGTGTGGTATTTCCACTCCACCACAGTTACTTTTAGCAATTTTGACATCAGCTCAAGTCCTATAAAAGTCCTTTCTAGTTCTTTCTCCCTGAAATATGTTATGATTCCCCATGGTGGCTGTTTCCTCTTACTTCAACAAGCTAATAAACCGAACTTTGTTTGATTACAGGTGTGTTTCTGGTGGTTTCTGGCTGGCAGGTTTTATCTCTGAGAACTTTTGGATACCCAGGCATATACGTACAGACTACTAGGGTCCCCAGAGTTGAATTTTAAAAATACTGTATTGGTGGCAAGATTACTATTTTACCAGATTGCTTATAAATGTTAGTGTCTGTTATTTTTAAGGCAAGTCTCAAAAATAAATACAAAATATCTCAAGAGATTAGAAAAATTTTATTCATCATCCCAAACTGGATTATATATTAAAATTCTGATGAAAATAATATTATTTGAGATATTTTTAAGTAGTACCACAAACTATCTGTACCTGAAGATAAAACCAAATAGTAAACTGGCAAGTACACACTGAATATATTCATCCTTAAAATATCACTTTGCTTAGAAATTCATACATATGTTTTTGTAGTTATGAAGTGGAAGACACACAAATATCTATATAAGATTTTCATTTAGCAAACATATGAACTATTCCCCATGCTTTGAATGAATCATCAGGAGGCTGAAAATCCTGTTATTTTTTCCAAAGGTGCATGAAATAATACTTCATTTCCAATAGCAAAATACAGTACTTCTAATTTTCCTTATACTCTCTTTCAACCCTACTGTGAGAACTGCTTATAATTATATAGCAGCTTGTTAACGGGTCCCTACATAATTTCTGTATAAGGTTGGGTTAGGAGGTGCCAAGGGGCATTCTAGGGTAGAAGTTTTGATAGTACAGAAGCAGAGATTTCTCTCTTTCTCCCCTCCTTCCTTCCATCCTTCCGTCCCTCCCTCCATCCCTCCCTTTCTCTCTCTCTCCCTCCCTTCTTTCTCTCTCTCCCTCCCCCCTTTCTTTCTCTCTCTGTCTCCCTCCTTCCTCTCTCTCTATCTCTCTTTCTTTCGACAGACTCTCACTCTGTTGCCCACAATCTTGCATCACTTCAGATTCTGCTCCTGGGTTCAAGTGATTTTCCTGCCCCAGTCTCTGGAGTAGCTGGGGCTACAGGTGCCGGCCACCACCCTTGGCTAGTTTTGGTATTTTTAGCAGAGATGGGGTTTCACCATGTTGGCCAGGCTGGTCTTGAACTCCTGGCCTCAAGTAATCTGCCTGCTTTGGCCTCCCAAACTGCTGGTATTACAGGCATGAGCCACCGCACCTGACAGAAGCAGGGGTTTCTTATTAGAACATTTATACTTGCCACTTTAAGCACAAGACCTGTACAAAAGGTATCACCATTGAATTAGTCTGTTTCACTTATAAACTATAATTAGGATTTCAGTATGACGTGAAGCAGCTTAAAATGGCATCACACCACCCTGCTGATCCTTGCCTAGTTGAGACAGAAACACAAGTTTGGGGGCAGAAAGTAGAAATGAGTATTTTCAATTCTCCTTTATTAAAAATGACACAGGCATTCATCAGCATAGACAATTAAATGAAACTAAGTATTCTAGATTTCTTCCTTCTCCAAATCATGGCTTATATCTAATTTCACTAACAAGGAGGTGATGATTTGCATCTAAGAAAGGCTAGAATATTGAAAAAGAAGTCCAGGGGAGAGCAGGCACCAAATCTAGGGAAGTAGAGTGAACTGCCTGGGACCAGCAAACTAGGTAGCAATGGGACAATATTAGGAGACAACTGCTTAACCAAAAAACTGAAAATACAAGTTCTATCGAGAGAAGGAGGCAAACTGATAATGTCACTGAATTCATAAACCATACAATTTAATTTGTAATGACTTGACAGAATTTTCTTAAGCAAATTCAGTCATGCAACCTCCTGAGTGAAGCAATGTGTTCTCTGACCCATGGTTTCTATAATTCCATTTGAAGATTAGAAAAGAAACATGGAGCTAGAAAATTGCACATTTCTTGAGTACTTACTTAATCCTAGTCCTGAGGCTAAGAACTGTATACGTCATTTAATCCCCCTAAAAACCTTCAGAAGTATGTATCATTTCCCAATTCACTAGTGTGGAAGTTGAGACTGAAAGGGCTGCCACCATAAATCCCACATAATTAAGCTGAAATAGACATTCAGGCCTAACTCAAAAGCTTGTGGTCTTTTTATGCCAACATACTGTCAGCCCTAACTGAGATGTCAGAGGTGATCTAGCCCAGGTCTTAATGATAGCAGAAGACAAGGAGAAAAGAGGAATAGTTGCTGGGATTTTTCTTGAGAAATTTTCTTGACTGGTCAGTAACTGAAGTTTTTCCATGCCTTAAAGCTGTTGCAACTAATAACTACATGTTAGAAGGTGGGAATGTGGCACCATTTCTTTGACTAGGTTTTGAGGGAATATTTCTCCTAAGGATTTACAACATTTAAGATTTAAAAAGCTGTTCACTTTGCAGAAAGTGAAACTAGGGGGAAAACTTAGAAAAATGTGTAGCCATAAGTTTGGGTGAAATTTTAGACTGAAGTGTGGAAGCTCATTCCAAATGTGTTTTCCAGATTTAGCTCTGGTACCCAGTGTATAAATTCCTGCTTACCTATGTAATATCCTGCCTATCTATGTGTCATTTGAAGTACTATAGTTGTGTAAGGACAAAAACAACGGTTTGAGGTCACAAATTTAAAAAGAAATGAGTATGATCTATTCTTAACTACTTGCATTTATCAGAGAGTATCAATATAAATAATTAAAAGTAGTTTAAATACTAAAAACTAGATACTCTAGTCACCTTTCCAGCCAAGTAGATTAAAAAAAATCCTCAAAACTGCAATGTATTCCAGTTACATCTATTATTATTATTTTTTATTTTTTATTTTTTATTTTTTGCAAATGAGACCACTACTACCTTTCCTAAAGGTCCCTTAGGAAAGAAAGAGCCTCATGAAAGGTCACTTCAAAGAGGAAAGACTCTTCAAATACAGGCATTTAGCAGATTGGTGCTGAGGGTTCCCTTGGGAAGTAGAATGGTAAAGTAGCAATGGGATGCATCTTGAGCTTAAAGAATTAGGTACCAAAGGCTGATGTCTCCAGAAGTCAACTATTTTATTGTCTGGAAAGAAGGCATTTTCCAGATAAAGGTATGAAGGCTGCCCAAGAATTTTGAACAAGAAAATACTTCTCCTTGACCTCTATGTCATCTTAGGTTTTCAATCTGAACAAAAAGATACTAAGTGGCAGAAATACCCTGAAACTTAAGACTCACTGAAGCACTGGATGACTTCTCTGTTAAGCTTCTAAAGCACTGTTAAAGATAACTGTGTTGTGATGCAAAACAGACATTGGACTGGAAGTCATGGCAGTCTCAGGTTTTAGCCTTAGCTGTTCTTGTTCAGATCATTCCATTCTGTGATAATTTATCTAGTTATAAAATAAGAGGGTTTAAAATGAATATTACATTATGGCCTCTTTTAGCTTTTAAGATTCAAAAGCAGAATGATTTTCACTTAAGTTTTAACTTGTTTTGTGGGGATACTGGCAAACATTCTGTCACCTAGTGGTCACATTTCAGGTTTTGCAGCTAGGGAATCAAGGAAATCAGATGTCCCACAGAGCAGCTATTCTTAAGGATGCTCAATTTTGGGAACTATGGTTTTATTCCAGGGGCCAGGTAGCAGCAGCTGCAGAAGAGGAGAAAAGGACAAGTGCTCCCTGCTTAGAGATGAATTAGGTGGCTACCTGGTTGCCCTGGTTATCTTACCTTTCAGGGTATCTCTGGAGACATCCATGGGTGCCTAACTACCAACAAGTTGCCAGCTTCCCCAGGTAAGCCAACTTCCCCAGGTAAACTAAACCTGAAAGTGGTCAGATTAGGAGAATGACTGCTAGAATACTCAAGTGAGGAAAGAAAAGTGATCCAATGAGGTATTGATGATGGAGATACCTAACCTGAGGTCTCTGGACACTCTGCAGAATCCAACTGTTAAAAAGCGTAAGATGAAGTATGGTGAATCAGAATCAGAGGGAAGCCTAACCTTCAGATTCTAGGGGAAGGCTTTTGTTCCCCCAAGTTAGGGTAGAACCCATGAGCTGAAACCTGTGAAACCAGAAGACAAGAAAAGTATTTTAGCAGCCAGTAGTCTCTGTAGGGAAGAATATAGAACCTGTGTCAATGGGGTCAACCTGTCTTGGATTTCAGACACTCTAAGACTTTGTACTCCAGGAACTTTAGATAAAAGATTAATCTGAACAGGAATGGGTAAACTCTCCTGGCAAAGAATGAGACTGAGTCCCAATTTGAAATGGACAGAAATGTGGAGTGTATGCATTTCTAGATAATGAGCACTAGCAAATGGTCCTCCTCAAGTAGGGTGGATTTTGCCCAAAAATGCTATTATTATTTGTTATATTATTTTTGAACATGAAAAATGAACTTAGCTATTTAGAATTTGGGAATGCACTCTATGGGCCAATTTTCTAGAAAAAAGAAAACTGATTATGATGATATGCCATTTTGGGACAAGTGTGCTGATAATCTTAAAGGTCCACAGAAACCTGCTCATGTTATTTATGAAAGACCCAGTAATTCTGCACTGAGAATGCAACTTAAGACAGGCAGACTGTTGGCTGTCATTTATCAAAGAAGGTTTGCATGTTGCTTTGAAAACTTGGCATGGGGTAGTTGTAGGTTACTTTCCCTAATTGGTTTTTGGGAAAGTCTATCAGCCCATTCCCTCAGACGTTCAGGTTTCCATTTCTGAGACTCCTATTGTTCTCTGGTTTTAGAGGAAAATCTGCCAAGCTCCAGAAAGTAGTCCTAAATAGCATAGATAAGATACAAGATTCAGCGTCCTTTCCCAAAGAGAAAAACAGCAGTGCTTATTATGCCTACATTTTCCTTTACCTCTCACTTAGAACATATCCTTCAAGTGACTGATGAAGAGATGGGGGAAACAGGCATCCCAGCTGCCCGACTCAGACATCTTGAGGGGAAAAGGAAACTGAAGGGTTCCAGAATGTGTGGTACTTGATAAAGTAGAAGGCTGAGTTCTTGCCCCATCGACATTTAACAGACTGAAAAACTAGGGATGGATGCAAACTTGACAAACTCTGTGATCTGTGGTAGGGTGAATGGTTGCCAAGTCCACCATTTAGCTTCCATTTTGGAGATCTGATATATTAGAAGAAGAGAAGAAACGGGTAGGTTTACATGCCATTTAAATTAGTATATAGACCATAAATTAAAGATATAAAGCTGTGATGAATGAAGATAATAAAGAGTACATTTTAAAAATTAGAATACATTAAAAAATTTTATTAATATATTAGCGTCATTAAAATTGGGAGTGCAAGGATTATACATTCAGAAAATATAAAATGTACAAGAATTTCTCATATTTGTACCTAACAGAGTGACTGAGAACAAAATAAAAGTGAGTTTTGTGAAATCACAGACTCTTTCAAAATCATGTCTAGTAGAATGGTCTCACTTGAATGATTTGTCAACAAGTTCCATCAGAAGTCAGTGAAAAACTTCTCACAATGGATGGAAATTTAAGCATTACACAAGCATAAAGTTTCTTCTCATTTCAAATATGAAAACAATATGTGTACAGAAATTTATTTATCCTGACAAATAATAAGCTCTGATACAAATAAGCTCTCACCTTCCCTAAAAGAATAATGCCTTATGCTCTAATTCAGGTCCACACAAGATTAGTTGAAAAATAAACCTGATGTCACCTTTTCTTGATGCCACCCAAAGTCTGATCACTTGAATATTAACTCAAACTCTACAATCTTAAAAGTAGCACTAACATATCAGCTTAAATGCCCAGAACAGGAATGGGCTATTCTTTTTAACTAGTATATCCCTCCTTAGCTTTGCCTGGTGAGCTCATCTTCCAGTTCAAACATTACTTAACATTTTAAAAACCTTTACAGAACTTGAACTCTTCAAAGGGTAGGGGAGGGTTCCCTCAAAGGAAAATTGAGTTGTTTACCAAAAGGAGGAATAAAACAGGAAGGTATTTGTCTCATTAATCTAGGCTTCTCCACTGTAACCTAGCATTGTATGTGGCACATGAAAATTCCTCAGTAAGTGCTAAATGAGAGAATTAAACCAGATGGCTCTGGAGAGACGATCCTTTCTGTGTCTTCAAACATGTCATTTTTTTCCTTTGGTTCCCACTTACGTTTGACAAATAGGCATGCATCTTTTTAAACAGTTATCTACCTTTTTTCCCAAGAGAGGAATTCTCCCATTTCAACCTAGTATCTCAATATAACTGGATAACCTCATCCCACTCAGAAATAGGCCAGATTCCATTGGGTTGCACATTGGGAGGAGAGCGCTTCCAGTCCCATGTCTTTACAGGAATCTTCCATGTCTTACCATAGTTGGCTTCAATGTATTCGAGGGTTTCACAGGGCACATGAACCTTCATGTCTACAAACTCAGTCCAGCACAGTGTAAACTTGGGAAACAGGTATCTGCAGCAAAACAGAGGGATCAGGCTTCAACAGTGGAAGTTCTGGCTAAGGAATCCAGCTGCTAGTGCATCACTGGCTGAAGAACAGTGCTCTCCCATAAAACAGCTTTGGAAATAGAGTGGACATTTAATTGTTTTTGACTGTCCAGAACCCCTTTCCTCTTATAATGTTAACAGTGCCCCAATTTTCCTTCCCTGTTGCAAGTCCATAAGATTGAGGAGAGGCTGAGCTGATCCCTAAGCTCCAGAGATGGGTTAAGTTAGTGACTGAGGCAGCAGCCTTGGGCTTTCTGTTGGAACTATCAAGGAAAGAAATGTCAAAACAAACAGTTGTCAAAAGATAGATGAAAATGATCATTTTCTTTTCTTTCACAATCTGGATTTCCCAAGAATACAGAGAAAGCAGGACTCCAAGTTGTATTTCCAGGCTTCTCCTTTGGTTCCATAGCTTATGTGATCCTACCTGTGGTTTCTGCCTTTCATCTCAAATGCTAAAGAACATCTTTAAACCAGTCCAAGAAATACTAGTTATAATGATTTTAACGATATCTATTGCAGAACTAAGTCAATTAGTAGGTAAGTTTCAGAAATTAAACCAGGCTGGGCGTGGTGGCTCCCAGCTCTTTGGGAGGCTGAGGCGGGTGGATCACTTGAGGCCAGGAGTTTGGGACCAGCCCACCCAACATGATGAAACCCCATCTCTTCTAAAAATACAAAGAAATTAGCCAGGTGTGGTGGCGTACTCCTGTCATCTCAGCTACTCAGGAGGCTGAGGCAGGAGAATCACTTGAACCCTGGAGATGGAGGTTGCAGCGAGCTGAGATCACACCACTGCACCCCAGCCTGGGTGACATAGTGAGACCCTGTCTCAAAAAAAAGTACAAAACAAACAGAAATTAAACTAAAACATGTTTCTTAAAGGTACTTTGGATCAAGTAAAGTAAATTCTGTATACTATAAGAGAAAGCTAAAACTAGCAGGTCTGTTTAAGTTTACATTATAGCTCTACTGTATATTCTGCATTTTTTTTCTGAGAAATTTCAGTAATGAAGTTTGAAGGGGCAATAGAAGAGATTACAGGAATTTAAAATATCAGAAGATTAAAGAAAGAACAGGGAAAAGCCAGATTTTAAAATGTAATCATATTGTGGAAATGGGATCTAACTGGGATGTTCTCCAAGAAAAGGTCAGTTCTCATATATTCTGCCTTTGAATATCGTGTTTTACCACCAAATGAACATAAAGCCATACATAAAAAGGAGAGGCTGAACAAATTCTAAAGAAAGCAACAACTCCCTTCTACTCAAACCCAGTTAATGGACAATCCCAGCTGGCTACTGTGAAAAGGCAGTCACAGAAAATCTCATAGCTGAGAAATAAGATACAGCTTAGCCCCACCATCTGCTGGTCCCAATTTTACTTTGCACACTCATGTTCACGGAATTGCTTATTTTGTCATCACACATAACGATCCATCACCAGCCTCCACCCTCTCTAATCAGATGCTGGTTAGCAGAATGTCCACTTGTCTTATCCTATCAAGTTGACACACTGAAGTTGAATTGAGGCAGAAATCATGGTCTATCTTGTAACACAGGCCAGGAAACTTCTCTAAGAATTATTCTCTGTGGTCTCATCCACTGAAAGAGGGAAAAATAATAATAGATACAGGATAGATGGGGTGAAAGAGAATACTACAAATTTTACAAAAGCAATATTTTGAACAATGAAGGATTTATGAGCAAAACCAAAACATTTTAAATATATAAACAATGTGAAAATAATTCAAAGTCAATTTAACTCAAATGTTGATTTTTGAGCTTAAACAGAAACCTCTCTAAGCTCTTTATGGTTTTCTTTTCCCCAATTATTTTTCAATCCATTCAGCAAAAAGAAAATCCCAGCTTCCCAGGAGAAGAGGAAAAATAAACAAACAATAAAATATAAAAACTAATTATAAAATAGCATTGTGGAGAGGAAGTGAAGGGGGGGTGAATGACACAGAACAGCATATGCCATGTACCCTGTCCAGGCAACCCGTAAATAATGACTAAGACTAAAATACACCATGGGTCTACAATGTTATCTTGACTTTTAAAGCTAAGGTTAAGTTCAGCTGAGCAGTCTGTACTTTAAGGCCCTGGGATTGGATCCAACATGTGAACAGGTTTAAATTCAGATTAAGGCAACTCTAAATCAGACAACAAGTTTAAGAGATCTTATTACCACAAAAAAAAATCCTGCCATCCATTTTCACTCTTACTTCATATTATCTTTACATAAAACAGTAGTTAAATAGTTGGAATAGACCATTTTTTTCCCTCACAGATATCCTTAAAATCTATAAAACTGCTTGGTGGTAGCTGGATAATTTCATCAGTTTAAATACAATCATTTTAAGTACAATTTATGAATATAACTGTTAAATGAAAAGGAGGTTCTTCCACGATCCTAGAACAACAATGTTTTATTATTACTGTGCTCAGAGAGACAGACAACATCAACTATAACTGAACCTGACTTTTTTAAAATTAAGTTTTACATTAACTCCAGAGTTGCAGCAGTAGAGCCATTTCTTGACAAGAATTTCCTGCAAAACATAAATGGTTTATTCTCACTACCAATTTTTTCCTCTTCTTTTAACTTTGAATTTCTTCTTCTCATGTTATTCCATTGCCTAACCCCTCTAGCATATTGTTTAATGGAATCAGGGCTAGCACACATTCCTATTTTTTTTCTGATTTTAATGGAAAGGCTTCTAAAGTTGTATCATTAAACATGATTGCTCACTCTAGGTTTTTGTTATATTCTCTTTATTAGGTTAAAGAAATTTCAGATTCCTTTTTTTAAAAAAATTTTTTTGAGACAGGGTCTTGCTTTGTTGCCAGAGTGGAGTGCAGGCTGGAGTACAGTGGTGCAACCTCAGCTCACTGCAACCTCCATCTCCCGGTCTCCTGCCTCAGCCTTTGGAGTAGCTGAGATTACAGGCGCACACTACCATATCACCACACCTGGCGAGTTTTTCTATTTTTAGTAGAGACATGGTTTCACCATGTTGGCCAGGGTGGTCTCGACCTCCTGACCTCAAGTGATCCACCCACTTCTGCCTCCCTAAATATTGAGATTACAGATGTGAGCCACCGTGCCCAGCCCAGATTCCTTTTAATCCAAATTTGCTAAGAGGTCTCTATCCTTTTAGCTAATTATAAAATTTATCAAAAAATTTTAATGTCATCTATTAAAACAATCATAGTGTTTTTGTTCCTTTAATCTTTTAATCCTTTAATATAGAACTCCTTTAATCCTTTAATAATTATAATAGTGTAATATAGAGAATTACACTAATTTGTACCCACTACAAAATTCTATTGATTTAGTATTTTTTCACTGCATTCACTGAGACAGTAATTTCCCTTACTTTTTTTTTTTTTTTTTTTTTTGGTATTGTCCATGTCCACTTTTTCTATCACTCTCATAAAATTAGTTACTTAGTTTTATCTTTTTCTATTGCCTGAAATAAGCTGTACGATATAGGGATAATCTGTTCTGTGAAGAAACAATAAAACTTTGCAGAAAACTTTCTAGGTTTTAGTACTCTCTGGCAGGGAAAAGAAGGAGAAAGGAGGATTTCTGATTACTAATTCAATTTCTTGAATGAACATAGGTCATCTAGATCTTTTTGAGTTGATTTTTCTAGAAAATTTTATCATTTTCACATTTTAATCATCACATTTATTGACCTAGTTATCTATCACATTTTTTTTGAGAGTCAGTGTAACACAGCTGAGTATAAACTAAAGCCAGCCATCCAGATTTTTATTTTTTCTTAATCAATCTTGCTATTTTACTAGTCTTTAATTTTTTTAAAGCCAGCATTTGGATTTGTTGGTCTTTGATAATGTTTATTTTCCATTTCATTAATTTCTTTTCTTGGCTTCCTTCCTTCACTTTCCTTGACTCTGTTGTTCTTTTATTTCAGCTGAATGCTTGTTTTTAAATCTACTTTTTCATACTTAATGTATTTAAGACTATATACTTATTTCTACCCCTAAATTACAGCCTATAATGTTTTGTTTTTTATTTTTGAGACAGAGTTTCCCTCTGCTGCCCAGGCTGGAGTGCAATGGTGCCATCTCGGCTCACTGCAACTACTGCCTCCCAGGCTCAAGCAATTCTCATGCCTCAGCCTCCTGAGTAGCTAGGATTACAGGCATGTGCCACCATGCCCAGTTAATGTTTGCATGTTTAGTAGAGATGGGGTTTTGCAACGTTAGCTAGGCTGGTCTTGAACTTCTGGCCTTGTGATTCGCCCACCTTGGCCTCCCAAAGTGCTGGGATTACAGGCATGAGACACGGTGCCCGGCCCCAGCCTATAATTTTTAACATGTAGTACATTCATCATCTTTAAGTCTTAAATATGCTATATTTCTATTATGACTTCCTTTTTAATTCATGAGTTATTAAGGAGGATTTTTTAAGTTTTCACACATTTTAAAGATGTCTTAATTGCCAATTTCTAATTTAATTCCATTGTGGTCAGAAATGCTATCTACTGAAATAACCATGTAGTTTTTTTTTTCTCCTTTAATCCATTAATATGGAGAATTATACATACACAAGAAAATTTTTATTAAGGCTTTGAAGCTTCTTAAAATTGCCTTTATGATATAGTATATGACCAACTTTTATAAATATTCTGTTTATAGCTGATAAGAAAATATATTCACCATTTATTGGGTAAAGACTTTATATGTATAAAGTCAAATAGATCAAGCCTGTTAATTTTGTTCAAATCTTCAATATTTTTACTAATTTCTTCTTTTTTAAACAAGCAGTTTTATTTTGAGATAGGGTTTGCTCTGTCGCCCAGGCTGAAGTGCAGTGTGCAATCATAGTTCATTATAACTTCAAGTTCCTAGACTCAAGTGAACCTCCCACTTCTGCATCCTGAGTAGCTGGGACTGCAGGTACATGCCACAATGCCCGGCTAATTTTTAAAAAATGTTTTCTATAGACATGAGGTCTCACTATGTTGCCCAGGCTGGTCTCAAACTTCTGGCTTCAAGTGATCCTCCCACTTCAGCTTCCCAAAGTGCTAGTATGACAGGCATGAGCCACTGTGCCTGGTCTTCAGCCATTTAAAAAATAAAAGCATATAAGAATCTCCCACCACAATTGTGGACCTGTTAAATATTCATTAGAATTTCATCAGTTTTTGATTTATATTTTTAACCATATTGTTAGTCATGTAAGCTCATGAATATTATTTATTCTTGGTAGACTGTTTCTTTGAGAGATTCTTTAATGAGCCTTCTAATCCTTTAATGTTTCCCCTCTAAAATTCTGTTCTGTCTGCTACTAATATTATAATACCAGTTTTCTTTGGTTAATTATACTGGGGTACAGCTTTTCATCCCTATAACTTTCAAGCTTTCTATGTGATTTTGCTTGGGATATGCCTCTTGCAAGCATTATACACCTAAATTTTGATTCCTCATTTGATAATCTTTGTCTTTTTATAGGTTTGTTTAATTCATTTATGTATTTTTTATATTTATTATGATAAACTGTGTGTTGAACTTATTTTGAACTCTAGAGTCAGCCTGCTTGGGCTCAAGTCCTGGTTTCACCAATTATTAGTTTTATGACCTCATCAATCTTTTTTGAGCCTTAATTTCATCATTATAAAATGAGGATAATAATAGTACCTACACTTCAGGGAGAAGTTAGTACAGAATGAATAAATAAACGTAAAGTGCTCAGAACAGTGTTTAAGACATAGTAAGTACTGTTAACAGTGTTGACTATTGTCAACATAGTATGATTATTTTCAAGTTTTCGATTTACCATTCTTTTTCTTTGACCCTTCTCCTCCACATCTAAAACTTTCACTTGGATTGATAAAGGTTTATATATTCCCTTTCATTCTGTTTGTTTGGAAGTTTTAGATTATATTGCTATCCTAGTTACTGTTTATTTTAAAACATATTACTTCACTATAACATTCTCTATTAAAAAGTAAATTCAGGCAGACTCTTTACCCTCTTTCTAAATATGAAACTTAGTATACTTTACTCCTTGAACACTGATATATCACCTTTTCCTTAACTTATGTCAAGAGTTTTTTCACTTTTCTCTTTTTTTAATTTCTAATTTTTGTAGGTACATAGTAAGTGTATATATTTACGGAATATATGAGATGTTTTGATACAGGCATGCAATACATAATAATCACATCATGGAGAATGGGGCAGCCATCCTCTCAAGCATTTATGCTTTGTGTTACAGTCAATTATACTCTTTTAGTTATTTAAAAATATATAATTAAGTTATAACTATAGTCACCCTTTTGTGCTATCAAATAGCCTTATTTGTTCTTTATGACTACTTTTTTTGCATGCATTAACCATCTCCACCTTCCCCCCATGCCCCTTCTCAGCCTCTGATAACCATCCTTCTACTCTCTTTTTAAAATTTTTTTGACAGAGTCTCGCTCTGTTGCTCAGGCTGGCGTGCAGTGGTGCGATCTTGGCTCACTGCAACCTCTGCCTCCCAGGTTCAAGTGATTCTCATGCCTAAGCCTCCCAAGTAGCTGGGATTACAGGCATGTGCCACCATGCCTGGCTAATTTTTGTACTTTTAGTAGAAACGGGGTTTCACAATGTTGGCCAGGCTGGTCTTCAACTCCTCGCCTCAAGTGATCCGCCCACCTCAGCCTTCCAAAGTGCTGGGATTACAGGTATTGGCCACTGCACCCAGCCTCATCCTTCTACTCTCCATATGCCTGAGTTCAATTGCTTTTAGATCCCACATATAAGTGAGAATATGTGATGTTTGTCTTTCTGTGCCTGGCTTCCTTTCTCGTTTCATACATTAGTTGCTATTTTTTTTTAATAGGCAATGGTTAACAAATTTACTGACCTTTTAATTTCTTTTTCTGTTCACCATCATTTCATATATATCATGTCTTCCTTCTGGGTTCTTTCACATGTCTCTAAGTGTGGATCTGTGAGACATAAACTTTTAGTTTTTATATGTAAATGTTTTACTTTGATGTCATTCTTGAATGTTAGTTTTAACTGTACATAACATTCTAAGTTGACAAATATTTCTCCTCAGCTTTTGCGAGATGTTACTACATTATCTTCTGACCTCTATTGTTGCTAAAGTATACTTGCTGCTCCTTTGTGAGCAACCCATTTTCTCTGGTATCCTATAACATTTTTTGGTTTTGATATTGGTTTCCTTAATAAGTATCTTGGATTTATTATTTATCCTGCTTGTCTGTCTTTAATTTGTAAATTGTCTTGAAATATTGCTTTTCATCATTTACTCTATTTTCTTTTAGCTCAGCTCTGTCTTTTAGATATATTCAACAGTGTTTTGTGTTTGGAGCAAAGGAAATGTGGGCAAGTGAAAAGTGACTGTGTCACATTAATTATAAGTCATCATTACCAACACTGCCCTTAAATAGTCGTCTAAGAATTAGACTCAATTCTTGAAAACCAAGGTTAGTGTGCTGCCTAGTATTTTCTTTAACCACTCTTTTACTAAACCTTGCACAATCCCACCATAGATAACAGAAGCAAAAGGAGTGATAGAGGAATTACTAACATACTTTTCAGAGCCTATGCTGGGTTACAGTCTCTCTGAGATCTTTATTAATCCGATTCCCCACCCCCATCCTAAACTTTTAACGTATTATATGTGGGGGGTGAGGAATATATATGCTTTATAAAGTAAAATTCTACCTCTTAGAGAGATCCAAGATGGCCGATTAGCAGCAGCTCAGGATTGTAGCTCCCAGTGAAAGCGCAGAGAGCGAGTGGACGCCGCAATTTCAGACGACTTTCTGTTGCCCACAAACTGAGAGATATGCAGTGGAGGAGCCACATGGGTCGCCAGCGAGACTCTTTTGGCCAGCGCGGCTGCTTTGCCGGCGCCCCGGCATGGCGCTTCTCAGTGCGGAGTATACAGGACTGGGTGCCCTTTGAGTCGGGCTTGGCTGGTCCCATCCCCACAAGGAGAACAGCAATTGGAAGCGCTAAGGACTGAGAGTTTCACAGTAAGCACAGCTGAACCCGGGAAGGTCTAGCTCTGCAGGGAAGGGGCGTCCAACAAAGGAAAACTAAGAAACAGAAAAAACTTCATCACCAACAAGCCGGATGTACACTCAGACCCAATCTGAAAGTCAGCAATTACAAAGACAACAGGTGGATAAATCCACAAAAATGAGAAGAAACCAGTGCAAAAAGGCTGAGAACACCCAAAATCAGAATGCCTCTCCTCCTACAGGGGATTGCAGCTCCTCATCAGCAAGAGAACAAGGCCTGACGGAGAATGAGTATGGTCAACTGACAGAATCAGGCTTCAGAAGGTGGATAATAAGAAACTTCTGTGAGCTAAAAGAACATGTACTAACCCAATGCAAGGAAACTAAGAACCTTGAAAGAAGATTTAACGAAATGTTAACGAGAATGGACAACTTAGAGAGGAATATAAGTGAACTGATGGAGCTGAAAAACACAACACGAGAACTTTGCGAAGCATGTACAAGTTTCAACAGCCGAATTGACCAAGCAGAAGAAAGGATATCAGAGGTCGAAGATCAACTCAATGAAATAAAACAAGAAGGCAAGATTAGAGAAAAAAGGGTAACAAGGAATGAACAAAGTCTCCAAGAAATATGGGAC
>CAUYLG010021923.1:0-49506 GCA_963573385.1 Cacajao melanocephalus
TGTGTGTGTGTGTGTATATATATATATATATATATATATATAGAGAGAGAGAGAGAGAGAGAGAGTCTATTAGTTCTGTCCCTCTAGAGAACCCTGACTTATACACATATAAACATAGGATAGTTGAAGCTCACCTTTCCATTGTTCTAATATCTATTAAAATATTTATCATCTAGGAATTTTTAAATATATTTTTAATATAACCAGCTTCAATACTAAGACTACTCAAAGTGACAACATGTAATAAAATAAGGAGTTTGTGCCAGAATAGAATTCAATTTTCTGCTTTATTTATTGAAAAAGTCTTGTTATGAAAAACAAATATAAGCCAACCTAAACTGAGTGCTTAACAGCTTAGATGATATTCATACTGGCATGAGTTTCCTTTTTGTGAGAGAGGGTTTCACTTTGTCACCCAGGCTGGAATGCAGTGGTGTGATCACAGCTCACTGCATCCTAAATCTCCAGAGCTCAAGTGATCCTCCTGCCTCAGCCTCCTGAGTAGCTGGAACTACAGGCACATGCCACCACACTAAGGTGATTTTTGAGATCAGGAGTTCCAGACCAGCCTGTGTCTCCCTATGTTGGCCAGTCTGGTCTCAAACATCTGGCCTGAAGTGATCCTCCTGCCTCTCCCTTCCAAAGTGCTGGGATTATACATGTAAACCACTGTGCCAGACCCTGGCATGATTTGCTATTTCACTGTGCAGAAGTCACAAATATGGATTGGTTTCTGGCCAGATTACACATGAGAAGCACTGGTCTAAAGAGCAGATTCATTATTCAGCAACACCTCAATTTGATTTTCTTTTAACCTCACTCACAAGGTAAAATGTAATGGATTGCTAGAAGCAAGCTTAAAATTTACATAAAATTATTAATATGTTCCAAATATCCTGTAACATTTTTTTACACGGATTTCAAGAATGTTTAGTGCTCTATATACCAATGTGTATAGTCACAACAACTACATCATCTGAACATGCTTATATTTGTAGCTGTTCTAAGGATCACACACAAAAACAAATTTGGATAGTTAATGAATGTCTCAAGGAATGGTTAAGCTAATACAATAAAAATAAACTTTTATAGAGATCAAGACATCTCTTGCTTTGAATTAATTCCTACCTGCCTTTAGTAAAATAAAGTAAATTTAAATGAAAAGAAGAAAAAAGTGCAAGAAAATTTAGTGTTACACAGGAAGATATGTTTAAATTTTGTTTCCAATAACAATTTCATTAAAAGCCTAGATATGAAGTTAATGAGATAAAAATGAATCAAAAATTTTAAGTCAGACATCAAAATTTCTATTTCAAGTATCTTGTGACTAAAAAGTAGTATTATCTCAAATTATTCTGACTTTAAAAAACATTTAAATAGCAGCAAAGGAAACACCAGTCAGTTACCTAATTCTTGGAAATATTTATTTCCTTAAACATGCCATGCTCTTTTGAGGAAACAGAGATAAATCCCAAGTGAATATTGCTCAGTTTTCTTTTGTAATGTTTATGTTACTGTCTTTCTAATTCTTTGATTCCAGCCACAACCTCAGCAACCTCTGACGTTGATTATGTGGAGGCTGACCTGGGTCTAACCCTATCAGCCTTAGCTCTGAGCCAGACTTGAGGATTATGGGACTGTGATCTGATACACTTCTGTATTAGTCCTTTTTCATACTGCTATAAAGAACTGCTGTGACTGGGTAATTCATGAAGGAAAGAGGTTTAATCAACTCACAGTTCACCATGGCTGAGGAAGCCTCAGGAAACTTACAATCATGGAGGAAGATGAAGGGGAAGTAAGGAATCTTCTTTACAAGGCAGCAGGAAGGAGGAGTGCCAGTAAAGAGGAAAAGAGCCCCTTCTAAAACCATCAGCTTTCCTGAGAACTCAGTATCATGAGAACAGCATGGGGGAAACTGCCCCATGATTCAATTACCTTCACCCGCTTTTTCCCTTGACATGTAGGGATTATGGAGATTACAATTCAAGATGAGATCTGGGCGGGGACATAAAGCCTAACCATATCAACTTCTTAGAGGAAACTTTTAGCTAAGGAACATTTTATCTGACAACTGATAAATCCCTACATTTTCAGGTTATACCAAAGACCCAGGTATGGTTAAAATTGGGAATGAGGACACAATATGAATTAAAGATGAGGACATGATACAAAGTAAGGAGACAAGTTAAGTAGAAGAGTGTACATAAAAAAGCAAAGGAAAAGAGACAGGACATGGTTGGCCTGTAAGCAATCACTTCCTAGTTTTGTAACGCTTAGAGCATAGGAGAGTAATTACTATCAAGGCCAGATCAATTTTCCTCATCATAGTATTTTATTAGATTGCTGCATGACAGCATACTAATTAAAAATGATTGGTCTAATTAGAATCCCATTTATAAAAAGAAAGACAATGGCAGATATATTGCCACATCCAAAATGTCTTGACTCATCAAATGCTCTGACGTTCAAATAGTTGTGACTATAGTTGCCCTTTTGATCATTTTTTTATTTTAAGAAAGGAAAAGTACAAACATGGGTGAAAGGGGTGGGAGAGAAAAAGTTCCATAGGACTCTGATAGTAAGGAACTTAAAAAAAAATTACCAAAGACCAAACAGTAGAGAAAGGCTCAATAAATTGTCATTTTTAGGACTCAAACTAAAGTAAAAACATACATTCTTTAGAGATGTATAGAGCAATAATATTTTCTAAATGTAATTCTGAAATAAGCTTGTTGACTTAATTTCTTACATGCCATGGCAAAAGAGAAAAGAGGAAATTAGAGTTGTTTTCAGCTTTTCATAATTATAATAATATAACCATAGTTCTGCATAGATTATTTCAGATTCTAATGCTAAAAAATTATTCTATTTCTGTTATTT
Source organism: Cacajao melanocephalus (assembly GCA_963573385.1). Taxonomy (NCBI): domain Eukaryota; kingdom Metazoa; phylum Chordata; class Mammalia; order Primates; family Pitheciidae; genus Cacajao; species Cacajao melanocephalus. Next base: position 2,884 of record CAUYLG010021923.1, read on the forward strand.
TATAACATTTAGACACTTCTCCTGTCCCCCAATGAAAATACAAATGTTTTTTGATGCTAAGGCATATCTATCAACAGGAAATATTTATGAGTTTTTGAATATATACTTTTTTGAGTATCTTCCATGTGACAAACACTATTCTAGGTGACAGAGATAATAGTCTCTGTCCAATTCATTTTTCATAGGAAGAGCAACAGTGAAGGAAAAGTTGTGACCAACCAAAACAACTATCTGTATGTAAGCCCTTATTCTTGACTCCACTTCAGCAGCCCCCTAAGGAGCTCTTAGGTGTCCTCATGCTCTGGTACCTCCCGACCCCACATTTCTATCTTTCAATCTATCATGTGTACTATATTAGTCTGTTCTCACATTGCTAATAAAGACATACCCGAGACTGAGTAATTTATAAAGAGGTTTAATTGACTAACAGTTCCACATGGCTGGGGATTACTCATAGTCATTTCAGAAGGTGAAATGAGGAGCAAAGTCACATCTTACATGGCGGCTGGCAAGAGAACATGGGCAGGGGAACTCTCCTTTATAAAACCATCGTATCTCATGAGACTTATTTACTTAGTCATGGGAAAAACCTGTGCCTATGATTCGATTACCTCCCACCGTGTTCCTCCCATGACACGTAGGCATTATTACAATTCAAGGTGAGATTTGGGTGGGGACACAGAGCCAAACCATATCATGTACTAACATTGTTTGGATGCAGATCTGGGCTTTTCCCCAGGTTTCAGGCATTTCCACAACCCTACTGAGTTGTAGCCTTCCACATTTTCCTAGGGCTCACTATGCTACCACCTGGCCAACTTTACCCCTGTATTTTTAAGAACCTAGGATTTCTGGGCACTAGCATTTTAGAGAAATCCTGATTTCAACAATAGCCACATAATAGATTTGGCATACATCATATACATTGCCTTCATGCTCCTTTTACCAAGGTAAGTTCAGAAAGTATTCCTTTCTACAAAGTACCCTGACTGAAGTCTAATTCCTCACTAAACATGACAGATCACCTCAAGAATTTCAAAAATTCAGCCTACCTCTTCCTCTTTCTTTCTCTCTTACATTCTTTTTTCTTTCTTTCTTTTACTCTTTCTTTCTTTTCTCTCTTTTTCTTTCTTTCAAAAAAAAATTCAGCCTACAAGTTTTCTGGATTTTGTTTTTTCTTTTCTTTCTTTTTTTTTTTTTTCATGTTTACACTGGGATTTAGTAATGGAGGAGTGGGGATATTTTAAGTTTTCTTCTACATCCTAATACACCATTTATTCCCAGTAAATTTATCTCCACTAGGTTTGGTCTCTTTACTTTTCCAGCTGACAAATACAATATGGGCTTTTTAATCCATTTCTTGGAGCAAATCTACACATAAGTTCACATAATACTATAACTCTGTGTCCCAAATATTTAAGGCAGTCCCAATTTCAATATGCTATTTATCTCTCTCTCCCTCTCTCTCTCTCTCTCTCTCTGTGTGTGTGTGTGTGGTCTTTAATAGAATTTTTTAACCAACTAAAAAACAACTTCAAAATATCAATGGTTTGACAAAACAGAAGGTTATTTGTTTTCATGTCACATTCCAGTCTGAGTTGAGTAGAGAAGAAGAGGAAAAAAGAAGAGTGCTCTGCTCAAATTTATTCCATCTTCTGGTACCACCTTCTCAACTCCAAACCTGGACCTCTAACTTTGAAAATACACAGTAAACCGTATCTGGCATATTTGTATGTGTCAGGCTTGGACACAGTATACTTCACTTCTTTCCATATTCCATTGACCAGAACTCAGGCCTATTGCTCCAACCTAACTGAAGGAAAGCCAAGAAGTATCCTCACAAGTCTCAAAAGGAGAGGGGAAATAATAGCAAGCATTAACTTTCTCTGCTGCATTCTACCACTCTGATAACTAAATGTTTTTCCTTCTCTATTTCTGCACATATTACACTGTCTTTCTCCTCATAAAGGAGACAACTTCAAATTTAATTTCATCTTTGCATCAGCTGAAAGACCAGAAATTTTAGATGTCACGCCGCTCAGTCATATTTTTTGGAGATCAGATGTGGCTCCTCTTACTCCAGCAACTGAAGACCTACAACATTAGTTATCTATTGACACTCCTCAGACCCACACTAAAAAATTAGGATAAGTCAGGAATAAGATAGCCTTAAACATATTTGAAAAGTGGACTGAAGAGCATACCTTGCTCGGGGAGCTGTACAAATTTTTATAACTAATTTCTGCTGGAGTAAGTCTGGAGCTCTGAAAACTCTTTTATAGCTACAATATGTAAAGGCATTTTAAATCTGATACCAGAGAGTCCTGTTTAATATTGTTTCTTTAAATGTTCACATATTTTTGAGCTATTTGGTTCTGGCCATTTGACAATCCATAACATACCCAAAGTTCTTTTTAGACAAAAGTCTTAAATCTTCATATTTGTGTCCTGGCCTCCACACGTCTCCCTCTTATCTTAACTGGAGGCAGCAATGTGATTTTCAGGTGTGAACAAGAGAAAGCCATCTTTTATCTGATCTTTGACCCAAGGTTGGGTCTTAATGGACCTTCAGTGTCAAAGAGAGTAATTTTTCCTAATTCCTACTCTGTGATCTATAGAAGCAGGTGAGTTTTCAAACCATTAGGCCATGAATTTATGAATTCTATTTCCTTTTATATATACTTTCAAACTATTTAATTCCTAATTGTCTTCCTGCTCATTCTTTGTTGAAATACTGTGTTAGATATAGTCAATATCAATATATGCTAACACCTTCTTTTCCAGCAAACCTCTCTTAGATACTGTCTCAATAGGTATAAGAGTTCAGAGTTAATGTAAGCAACATTTTTACTAAGAGTTCTGATATTATATAACATATACCACCATATTTCCACTCTCCAATATCTGTTTGTGGCTTAGTCTTAGACAATTATGTCAATAGTCTATATTTTATTTAATTTACAGTGATATCTGACTTAAAGATTCTAATTTTAGTAGTTTTTAAGGATATGCTGTTATAACAAGAAACCCAAAAAATCTCTGTAACTTGACTCATCAATAATTCACCTATTGCTCAGACTTTTCTTCTGCTATTTTATTTCCATATATGGAATGTCCTCTCCAAATGAGACAACACCAAATTTCATCTAGTGTTGGCATCCAGCTGAAAGAAGATAAATCTCAGATGTTGTCTTATTTAGTCATATCTGTTGGGTCCAGATGTAGACCCTCTTGATACAGCAACTTCCCAAAAAAGTCAGTTATTTAGGAATAGCAACTTAGGAACCATTTACACTACAATTTTCCAGATATTGTCTCCATAAGTGCCATGCAATGGAAAAAGAAACTGGAAGTTTACACATAGGATTTGTATGGTCTAGGCTTTGAAGTGGTCTATACTACTTTTGTGGACATTCTCTTGTCTAGAATGTGGTCTTAAATCCTTGACATAAATGCAAAAGATCTTTGAAACATGGAAAATAGAAAGAGTATGTTGCTGAGCATTCTTTGTCGTATTAACCACATAAACAAGAATGTTTATATTATTAAACATGATTATACATTTTAAAATGTTTACTTTTTTGAGAAAAAGGGAACAAAATTTGGAGAAAATTGTAATTAAATTAAGGAGTCAGTTTATCACAGAGCCACATCAAGGATTTTCTGTGTCTCCAACATTTTGATTATTATTTTAGCAAAAATAGCATGAAAATACTGAGTGTTATCATCAGAGTGATGTTAAGACCAAAAAAATAGTTCATTTGTTTTTAGTATTTCAAGGTAACTATCACTGTTTAGATAGTTTCAAGATAAGCATTAGTGAAAACACAGAAAATGGGAAAAGTCATACCAAAAGGCTGAATGGATTTGTTTCCTGAAGGAGCCATGGCAGTTGTCATTGGAGAAAATATGGCTATGTGAGAATAAGAGCTGAATCTAGAACTTTATCTTGGGCAAAACCCAGTAATGTAAAGCAGAAGCTTGTGCTATATGATTGGAATTATAGTCAAAACTTGCCAGAGTAAATGTTTGTGACAATATGGAATGATCTAGTACTTGGTTCAAGCTAAATCCTGGTTCATGATCCAATGGTGAAGTCCCAGAAGACCAATGAAATGAAAATTGTGCTTAGGTCTCCATGGATTATTCATAAAGCATATTGAAATAACAAGAGAATATAGTTTGTCTGATACCTGGGAGGGCTCAGATCTTTATTCTTCACTTCCATACTGTTTCCTTAATAAATCTCATACCTATCAGCAGATGCATATTCATATGTTCATAGCTATCTTACTTATGCTTTGACTTTATATTATCTCTTTTAGGAGAAGGGAGTACAGATATACATTTGTCAAAATCTTGGAAATCATTTCCTCAAGCTGATCATCCAGAATTTCATTCTTTTCTGGGATCAAGACTATAAAAAGCCATATTCTGAATGTGAGGGTTACCTACATGGCCTCTAATAGTGAAACAGTTACTGGTATTTATTCCTAAATTTCCAGGATATCAGTATTTCACTGTAATGTAATTTTGCCATGATAAGAATCTATAACAAACTTCTCACAATAACTTAAAATTAGGGAATTACTTAAGTTACTTGAATTCCTTATCTGTAATATTCTGGTGCACCTCCTTAACTACTATGTACTATGTTACATAAACTCACACCCATGAGTTTACATAATCTTCTTCAGCCCAGGAAATCATTATGTTTAGTGGAGATACATGGACCTTCTCAAGACAGATATGTTTAATTCAAATAATAACATGTCTCTCTATTTTGTTTATCTTGTCTTCTTAAGGTCAGACACCTAAATTCAGGGTTTGAATTTGGTAATTCCATAAGTAGATGTAAATAAAACTGAAAGCTAAGCACAAAAGTTGTATGTGACAATCAGACAAGATTTTTAGCAGGAATTCCAGGGGACCTTGCGAAATAACTGCCAAGGATTATTTGTTCAATGAGATTGAATATTTCTACATAACTTTTCCAAGACTGACATAAGCATGATATGTATTTAATATTTATATAGATAAAAAATTTTAATTCCCCTTATGCTTTATTTTTTCTCTATTATCGAATGCTCATAGTAATAGAAAATGTTTAGAAAGTTTAAATTTTGGTTCTTATCTCTAATACACATGAGTTCACTTGATAATAAATTCAGATCTATCATTAGGAAATATGACATAATATTCATATAACAGGAATATATAAAGTTCATTTGTAAAAGATGGAACATAAGAAAAATGTAATATTAATTTTTAAATTAATAATAATTTTAAGTTTTTTAAAAAGCTCTAGCACTATCTTTCTCATTCCACTTACCATCTTCAACATTATGTTATACATAGCAAAAGAGGGATATAAACTACTTTTAAATTAATGTCAATATTGGTCTCATTTACACCATTTCCATCAATGCCTTACACACATAATCTTCCCATACCTTGATAAAAACTCTAATACCTGTGTGATTTCTTTCTTCTAATTTGGCTTTGAGGTCTCTCTTTTTCAAAATAGCCACTTTCTAGGAGAACCATGACCTAGGGGAAACTTAAATTTAGGTATATGTACAATGTGTGACAAAATGAGGAAAGAAAATCAAAATGGATAAAACAAAAGAACTTTAATATTCACAGGTCCAGAGACATTAGAGGTGCAGACAAGAGGCTGACAGAAAATCTGGAGGCAGCAAGGAGCTCAGCCAGTGGGTGGAGAGTGAGATACAGTGAACCTGTGAGTACATGCGCATTATCCGCAAGGCTTTCTGAATGGGGTCGTAGATGGGCTAGTTTAAAAGAGGTGGTGGTGGGGAATTACTTTTTTACATGGCTTCTGTGTGAAGCACGAGGCTTTACTGTGGTCAGTAGCTGTGAGGTGTGTTGGGGTTTGGGTCAGTGAGTTGAGGAACAAGTGGGCTATATCATAAACCACCCAGGAAGGAGAAGTTTTAACATGGCCAAAGGTAATGGCGTACAATGTTGTTTCAAATAGCCTGTGCCTAGGCTAAAATGCATGTCAAGGCAGCAAGTATGTACGTTTATGCAAGCCATTATGGTAAATTGTAACTTATTGGACACTATTTATGTACAACTATTCGAGCACTAGCACAACTCACTTTCCCCTATTTTATCAAGGTTTCCAAATTGAATTTTCATATAATAGAGACTCTCATTCTTTGAAAAAAATAAAAACTTATTCTATGATTTAGCCGTAAAAGTTGTTTTCTGATATACATTGATTATTGCATGCTCCTTGTCTAAAATTTTTCCCCTTATTTTAGCTTGCTGATTTATTTCAGTGCAACTCTGAATTGAAACCCCAAATGGCTCTTCTTCCGTATGTCCATCACCATCTCTTTCTTCACCAACCTTCCTTTCCTCTGAAATCTTCCGCTAATAACTTCAGTCAATTTTCTACCTCCAGAGATACTTAGTATATTCTGTTTGGTAGATAATTCATTTTTTCCAGTAGATAAAAGATCTAAGGTTAAGTACTTAGTTGAACGTACTGTTTCCAAATATCCAACAGATATTAAACTTCAGGATTTAGGAATAGAAATGGGAATTCCTAGGAATTCTTAGGAACTGCTGAAATCTTGATTTTTTTCTGCATTTTTGCAGTATTTATAAATAGAACAATAGTACTTAGTGTGTCAGTAATATTTATAGTAGTATTATTTCTTACTATTTTAATAGGATTTAATTGTATTTACTAACAATTATGCGTGGTCTCTTATGGAGCTTATGTTCCAGCTGAGAAGACTAGCATTTAACTAAGTGCAGTGAATTATGAAAGGAATAGAACTGGGGAGGTGCTGACTGTTGTAAGAACACATATATTAGGAGTTCAGTATCTCTTCATATTCAAATAAAATACAAGCAAGGGCTATTTACGCAGGCAGATGATAACATTAGACATTTACATGAGTAAACAGAAAATTTGAATTAAGAGCAATCGCAGTAGACATACACATTTGCATTATTATACTGTTAAATATTTCTCAAACAGCGTGTCTTTCATTTTTCCATGAGATCCAAATAAAACAGATTATTTGTAGCACATTATTTCATTTTAAAATAATGCCATTTACAGATGATTAATTTACAGTTCATTACTAGATACCTATCCAGTAAGAGAGCGAAGTGAATTTCTTATAAATAGAGCATGGGAATGGTGCTCAGTCAGGGGAATCAAAATCAATATTCAGTCTCTTCATTAAAAAAACAGAAACTTTTAAGTTACTTTGATTTAGGAAGTAGTAACATCTCTGAGAGTAAAATCAATATTCAAATTTATCAATGTGGATGACTTAGAGTTTAGTGAATTATATATTTAACTCTTACTGAAGTATAGCATACAACCAGAAAAGTACAAAATTATGTGTTCAACTCAACCACTTTGTACTAAGCAAGCACACTCATGAAAATAGCACCCAAATCAAGAAATGTAACATTACAGGTAACTAAATGTCCCTTATATTAACCTCCAATCACTATTCCTCATGTAGTAATAACCAATATCATTAATTCTGTCAGTGGTAGATGATTTTGCATATTAAAAAAATAATATTCTTTATGTCTTGCCTCTTAATACAATTTTTATGTTATTCTTCAATATTACTGTTACATCAATCACTCATTCATTCTCATTGCAATTTATTGTTTTATTTTACTAACTGTGACATAATTTATCCATTACACTATTGATGGACATCTGGGTTTTCTCCAGTTCTGGATGTCATGAATAGTGTCCTTATGAACATTCTTATGAATATATTTTATGGATAAATAAACACATTTCTGTTTGGTATGTATCTTTTAGGGTAAAATATTTGGTAGTGAACTAAGATGGTTACAGTCCGTTCTCTCAGACAACAATGAAACATACTGAAGGCCATTATCACTGATTGAATCTTCTATTCCATTTTCAAAACTTTCTGAGGCTTTTGAGTATATACAGCTTGAGTATGACCCAAGGCCAAACAGGAGCTTTTCCAAATCCTGGCATAAGTCTGGATTTGAACCAGAACCAGAATCACCTCCAGGTGGCAGGGCATAAAGGCAACATTTAATAAGCCTTCTTCCTCAGTTGTTTGACATTTTGTCAGAAATCGGAGTCCAGGAAGCAACATAGAGAATATAAAAGACAAAAATCAAAGAAATTTTGTGTTTTTTAACTTCAGAAAAAGAAAATCAAATACGTTACTAAATCACTTGAGCCCTCAGGCCAAGCTCAGGATAGACACTTGAAAAGGTTAATGCATTTTCTTCACAATTGTTAAAGGCACATTGATTGATGATTAATCTGTCACAATCAATTACTTTATGAATAGACAACTGTCACTGGGACAGAGCTTCCTATGTTTCCTAAAAAGAAGTCAAAAGAGAGTCAAATTCAACTTCTGAAAATTATTACACTATTCTCTTTTGACTACGCACACAAAGACACAAACATACACAAAAAAATAGTTTGAAACACTAAAGAAAATTACTTGGACATCTTTTAGATTTTGAATGGTAACCAATGAATGGGGGATCTTGTTTAGTTTCATTAGTATTTGCAGAATCCACACCAATGAAACACACAGAAAAAGAAAACAAACACTGTTTAAAATAATCATCTGGCAGAAGAAATTAGAAATTTTGTAAGGGAGATTTTTTTCCTTTGTAGGTAAAGCAGTAACTGAAGCTCCTGTCTATATTTTGGAGACTTGACAAGTCTGCATGGGAGACAAACTTACATCAATGGTAGAGATGGAAAATTCCAAATATTCACTTTCCCAGTATCTTTCACAAATTGCATGTGCATGTATGATCCAGATCTTACCAATAAGACCCAAAAGCCCACCCCCTATATGAATTAGGAAAGATGATGAATACTTCCTAGATGTCAGGGAGGTGAAAGCAGCAAAATGTTCACAAAGGAAGCACTGGTAACGCTGCTGTCAGAGCACCCAGGGTAAAATGTGGTGGTGGAAGTACTTCGAGCTTGGGTGCCTGGTCCTGAGAGTCAAGTCTGCCCTTATTGAATGGGATCTGCAGTATAGTTTGGTACTTCATCAGGCTGCTTTAGTTTCTTAAAATCTTAGTAACTATTTGAGCTACCTAATATCCTTTTGATAAGTTCATTTTTTAGTAAATATAGCCAACGTTATCTCTGTAGTTTGCAAGTTGGAACCGTGGGTCATGGGATAAACGTGACAGATAAATGCTAATTTTTTTTAAATGTGAAAAATTATTTGGGAAATAAATCTTAATTTTGTAATTCAAGAGAATTTGCTTTTATTTTTTAGAGCATTACATGCTGGGTTATTTTTACCTGCTCTATCCCTTCATCAAACACTCAATAAAAATTGATGATGAACATAATATGACTGCTGACTGGAAGTTCCATTATAGGCTTGGTAATAAAAAAAAAATCACCACTGTAGATAAAATGAAGCCTCACTATTACCCAGGGATTTGGTCTTGCATGCCCCTATTTTCTTCATTAGCTTAAAAAGACCAGGAAGCTATTTCTAATATAAAATCCAAATAATTGTAATAGCAATGTTTTCGTTATGGAACATAAAAGACATTTTTCCATTTCCGTGTAGCTATGTTGCATGTATTTATAAAAGCCTACTTGGGAAGGTACACTGTTTTACAAAGAAATGTAAAGAAGACCCTTGATCACATATGAAGAAAAGCACTTTAATGGAGAATGAACAGGTAATCATCAGCAAAAGAAAAATGGTTCCTCACGAATGAAAACGACATTTTTGGCAGCTGAGGCCATGCAATTAGTAAATTTTTTAAAAAAGAGTACATTCAGCTAGATTCTCTCCTTTCTCCATGGCAAACTCTGTAGCAGCCAGGACATAAGACTTTCTCCACTTCAAATTTATTTTTAAATTATTTTTACCTTTGAACTATACCTTTCAATAATAAGTAATGGATAGAGTGAGGTCCTAAATGTATCTCAATGCATTTTTTAAAAGGTCAAGAGAGGTCAGGGTATACGCGTATCTGAAAATATCCACTATTTTATAATATAATTATTTCTCACACAACAGAGCCTCATAGCCCATCAGTTATATGTGACTGCTCCAGTACCAAAGGAGACCTGTATGTTAATAAGTTTATGTTTATGAAGTAAATAATGGTTCTGTAAAAATATATTCTCTGGTGAAATTAAGGAATGCCAGTTAGAAATATCTTCTTCCTGAGGCAAAGTGATCCTCCTGAGTAAATAAAAATACCTACAGCAGTGAAGACAAATGATGATGACATTTTATAACACAGAGAAGGAGCTTCCTTTAAAATGTAAGATTTGCACAAATCCTTTGGAAAAGCCATTGAAAAGGTCAACTACTTGTAATCCAGGGGTATTCGGCTACAGTGCAGTGACAAATTGGTGTGTTGTAATCAGTCATGAGAATGTGTTACAGGTAATTTGTTATAAACAATATTTAAGGTACTGCAGGGTAGGAATGATTCACATTTTATGAATTATAGTCTGGTCAAGGTTGTCCCCATAAATAACATTACTTTCACTTACATATCAAACACCATCTAGAGAAGGACTGTGTCTTTCATGGGAATTTTATTCTTCATATGTGGTATTTGGGAAGAAATGTTGAGAACTGCAGAATTTTAGCATCATTTAATAAATAAAAGATGTTAAGGAAGTAAATCTAGCTTAAATGTTTCACTTTATAAGTACTGAGAATAAAATTATCAATACATGTTTGTAAAGTATAAAAATGTAGTTTCCAGTAACAAAAAGAAAGAGAATTACTTATGCTAAACTCTAAATCAGAAATGGCTAATGTTGAAACAAATCAATTCATTACAAAGTAGAATTAGTTTAGTTTTGTTAAGACCGGCCATAAAGAATAGTAAACAAATACATAATATGATGGAATCTGATGAATTATTGGATGAATTATAAGCAAAAGATCAAATAGAAAAGTGTTGCAAAGTTCAAAATTAATTAAAATTCTGATAAAACATGATTGTATTTTTTCTCATATTGAGAAACTATTAACTTTACAACTACAATTATCTATAATTATCTCTACAACTTATTCAGGTCTTTAACTTGTAATTTTAAAGTGCTATTCTTGCCCCTACATCAAAAATTAACAACTGGATTATGGAATGAGTCTATGAAAGCGTAGTTATTTAATATTTCATAATCCACAGAAAACAAACAATAATAAAACAAAACAACAGTGAGAGAAACCAGATACCAAAAAATAATAGCCAACATCTACAGCAAAAGTTGGCCATAAAGTATAGCTATGAATCCTAAAATATAAGCAAATGGGGACAAATACCACTACTTCAAGACAAGTACAGTTTCATTATCTGTTTAGGAGGAAGCTGAGAACACAATGGAACATCTGCCAGAAGTGGAAATAAGGGAACTCCCCAACAGCCAAAGATATTCACTGAAACACAGCACACAACAGAAGAACGGTAGCTGGAAATAACAGCACCTCTCCCTAGCCCCAAATCTAGTAAGAGTTGGGTAAATAGCTGATGGTTAAGTTTGAAAGGACTGGAGCAGTGTAGCTCCTTTAAACTCCTAAAAATCCTTCCCAGAAAGGGGCCCAAACCAACAGGAAACTCCTGGGCATGAGATAAAATTGATCAAGACAGGGACAATAGACAAAAGGAAGGAAAGGTTCATATAAAGATGAGGAATGGGAATAGAGCCAGAAAATTCAGAGAGCAATCTACCTTATTTTTGAACAATATATGAAATGAAAAAAGAGTTCTGTGAAGTTGGAAAAGTTAGCATGAACTATATTTCTTCTAAAAGTTTAGAATAATGAACTTTACAGAACAATTAAAAATAGAATATCTTGCACATGTACCCTGAAACTTAAAATAAAAATTGAAATAAAATTCTAAAATATTCTTAATATTCTGAAGGTTAAATTACTTAGGAACAAAAGAGAAAATAATACCCCTACATACAGTAAAAGCATGCAGTGACATACAAAAACCTACAAATCATATCAAAAGTACAGTCTACCATTTTAAACACATTAAACGACATCTAAAAATAGAATAAAAAATGAAAAAATTCAGACTTGGAAGAAATTAAGTGACAGAACTCAAGAAAGAATTGGAAATAGAACAAAAACTCATTTTAGAAATGAAATCAAAACTAGAGGAAACACAAGAGTAAATAAGAAATAATGTCTTAAGGGAAGTAAAAGATAGATGAAACTTTTAAAAATCAAGAAAGATAGTAAGATAAATGAGCATTCACACAAAAGCCTGTACCAATGTTCATAGCACAACTGCTTATAATATTCAAAAGGTAGAACAAACCTAAATATTCTTTAAGTGATGAATGAATAAAGTAAATCTAATATATCTACACAATGGAATATTATTTGCCATGGGAATGGAGTACTGTTTCATGCCACAGCTTGGATGAACCCTGAAGACATTTGCTATGTCAAATAAGCTACTCATAAAAGACCACACGTGTATAATTCACTCATAATAATGTCCAGAATAAGTGAATCTTTAGGGTTAGAAGGTAGATTGGTATTTGCTTAGGACCAAGGGTTAGACAACAGAAGAGTAATAGTTCAAGGGTACAGGGTTTCATCTTAAGAAGATTAAAATATTCTAAAATGGACTATAGTGATGGTTTTACATATCCATAAATGTGCTACAATCTGTTAGTTTGCATACTTTAGGTAGGTGAAGTGTGTGATACACAAATTATTTCTCAACAAAGCTGGTTTTTGAAAAAAAAGGAAAAAGAGACAAGAAGATTTTTTTTAAATGACTAACAATTGAAGAAGATTCAAGATACATATAATATCAATCTCTGAGAAAAAAAACAAAAGCAAGATAACCAAATTAATATTAACTTGTTTAGTTCAGGAAAACTTTAATAAAACAAAAAAAAATTGAAAAGGTGTCTAAAGTACATATCGAAAAAGCACAACACTTTTCTGAATATATTGACAAGGTAAGTATTTAATGGTTATCAGAGAAAGAAGCTAGAAGAAATATTCAAAGAAGTTGAAAATGTTAGAGATGTTAGAGATTTTGTTGACAGACCATGAGTTTCAAAGAGCACAGTGAAAGGGAAGCAGAGTTTGAGAAAGGGTGTGAAACAGGGTCACATAGGCCATATATAAAGATCTAAGGGAGTACAGCAATCTCAAAGCAGAGCCCATGACTGGACGCCTCAGCATTATCTCCTGAAGCAGGAATTCTGAAGGATGATCTCAAGAGTAAATGTTTTAACAAGTCTACAGGAGATGCTTATACATAATCAAATTTTAGAAGCACTAGATTAGAACAAGAGAAATAGTGACCTGAAAAATCCTGGCTTTTGTGGGGCAATTGATACTGACAGAAATTAATGGCACAATGTGATTTGTTCTAGTTCTATGAAATATACAGAGGTGATGATACTGTAAAATTTAAGACAAAGAAGAGTAAGGTGTTGTTCTCAGAATATGCTTGAGATGCATAATATGCTTGAGAAATCATCTACCATGATTTCTCATGTGGCTTCTTACATGTAGAGAAAATATATATTTAGAAAAGGACACAATTAGGTCAAATGGAAAATATGTACAATTTTATATGAATACAGGATGGTTATAGAGTAAAAGGGAAGTAATTTTAAATTATCCTAACTTTACTGTTTTCAGAGTAGAAATTATGTACATATTGCTTAAAAATCCTTAGAACACATTAAATATGCTCTTTCTGAACAACAGAAGAGCTGCATTTTTGAAAATAATTGTTTTTATTGGTGATTCATTCAGGAAAATGAAAACACTATTTGTTAGTCATTTCCAAACTTATTGGCTTAAATTCAATGTATAAAACAGCGTCATTTGATGGAATTTTTCAAATTTATAATTTTTTTGTTCAGTTATAAAATTGATTCTAAGTCAATTATTATACCAGTCCTCCAAATCCAAACTAAGCATATTTTAAAACAACTCTTCTACATTGCCTAGCCAGTTAAATTCAGATTTCAGTTTACATAAGACTGTGAAGTAAGTCTTAGATTGGAAAACTAGCTTTTCTAGAAAAAATAATTTGTTATTCAGATAATGGTAAATAAAGAAACCTGAAGCTAATTTTAATATCCCTCTGTAGTGTATCACTCTTACCTCCAAGTGGAACACCCTGCAACTAAAATCACTAATTTTAAGTGATATGGATTTTTAAATCTCAAGTTTTGGAGGGTCAGTAATGCTGTTTATAACTGAAACTTTGTATTTAAAAGAACTGAATTCAACAATAATATATTCATATTACATATGCAAAATGAAAATGAATGTGTGATTATTTGCTCAATGTTTCTGATACTAAGCTATGTTTACATAAAAAGATAAGTCTCTCATATATCTAAACAAATAGTGAATTTTTATATTATTCTAGTGGAGAAGTAGGGGATGGATGATTAAATGTGAGTTCTATTATTGCACCTTTTTTGTCTTTGTAAACTTCTCAGGGATATGTAGATAGAGCATTTGTGACACATTTGTCACCACACTTAATCTGTTGTAGGCTCTTTAAACTGAGTTTCTAGTTCTGATTTCCATGGTTGTTCTTCCCCATTAGGAAACTGAACAATATCTTTTATATGTCAGTTGGGGAAGAAGTTTAAGGTTTCCATCTGCCTCTTCACTCTTTCTTATTCTTTTATTTCACTACCATGATTTTCTCCTCCAAACAGGTATCCCTGTGAGAATGGGGGTATTTTTTTTCTCCATTCTCAAAGTTTGGGGATAACAACAAAAGTTCAGTGAAAATTCGACATAATTTTATCTTGGGAGCACATACAAAGAAGTGAGGAAGAGAAAAAACAAAAGATCAGAACTTGAATGAGAAGAAAAACCTGAGATAAGCAATGCTCTGCCCCTGGTAATTTGGCAATCAGACCAACAACTAGGTTATCATCAAGTTAGTAAGCGATGTTTAAAAAGCAGTAATAGAGGCAGAATAAATTGTTACACATGGAGTAGAAGATGCAGATGCCTCCATGGACCACAAAGTATTATAAAATAACTGGGTGGATCAGGCTAAGTAGGGTGGTCTAGAAAGCATGTCAGTTCCAAGGCAAACAATTGTTGTCAATTACAGGCAGTTGTTTGCATGTAAGAACCTCAGCCTGTCAAGACTCCTGTCTTCACACTGCTGATGATTCATGGTTAACCTTTCACTAGGAAATTTTTGAAAGATCACTTTCTGGATAAATCATGCAGGCAAAAAAACACAGCTATGGACAGAATCAGCTCACAGATCATCAGTTTGAGAACTCTGTCCTTTTCTCACTTTTTCTTTATTATTTGACAAATAGTCCAAGCTAAATAGGGCTCTGATACAAAAGCTATTGCAAATAAAAGTCACACCTACTTTTGAGGTTTATCGTTTGATGGGCTCACACATCTGTCTTAATATAGCTACTTGCTGAGTTAAATCAATAGATGAGAGACACTATATTAATGGTATTGTTTGCTAAGAACATTGCCAGCAATACAGTTGACCACATGTGTACAGAATGAAATACGTTTATTTTCTTCCCAGGTTACAACTTCAAAATTCTGTAAAAT
The DNA here is from genome assembly GCA_963573385.1 of Cacajao melanocephalus. Classification (NCBI taxonomy): domain Eukaryota; kingdom Metazoa; phylum Chordata; class Mammalia; order Primates; family Pitheciidae; genus Cacajao; species Cacajao melanocephalus. The sequence goes on from CAUYLG010021923.1 coordinate 18,486, forward strand.
CAGTCTCAAAGTAATGCATATTGACTGTATGAAACACATTAAAGTATAATCCTGGGAAATATATGGTTAACATTACACATCTTTTAAAATACTTTTTTAGAGTGATTTTATTAAGCTTAAAACAATTGCCGGATACCAGTTTGTGGTCACACTTCAGAAACTACAAATGGAAAATCATCTAGTTTTCTATTATAAGTAAGCATGAATAAGCCCTGTTATTGAACCAAATGCTAACTTTCTAAAATGCAATATTAGGAATATTTTTTACATTACTGCACCATGATTTTAAATTAAATTTTAAAAATTTTGTGATATGAAAGATGGTTTAATGAAATCACCATTAAAATTTTGACTTCTTTAATTTGTATAGTAGATCTCACAAGATACAAATTGAAATTAGATTACTAATGAGAGTCTGTGGGTTTCGATATCAACTGTTTAAGAGGGTTTTCACCTCAGTGGGATTTACTGATATTATTTTTCCCATTTAAAATTACTCTCCAAATATATAACAGGAGTTTTGTTTGGGTAAAAAAATGTTATAAAAAGAAGATATTGTGTCATTCTGGGTTAGTAAGTATTAATAGGATTTATAATCAAGAACAGACATTACATGAAAATAAAATGCAGTATTTTGTAGGTTAAAAATATTCTTAATTTGAGGGCCATATATTATATCTGATAGAGTCGATCATGGCATCTTGCTTTTATAGACTGTATTACTTCCCCCAAAAATCAAGCACATGTATAGCAACTGTAAACTATATCAGTTTCTCATTAGGCATTTTGCTTTGCAAAGAAACCAAACATTGCATATTCTTAAAATTTTCTAAACCCTTCAAGTTAGAATATAAATTTGAGCGTGTGGATAGGATAGTATATTGTGCTATCTTTAAAGTTTCTTCTCTACTTTGTAGATCCACAGAGTTTGTGAATTGTCTAAAACTTTGTATATCATAGACTCAGACTGACTGGTTTTTACAAACAAGGGTAAAGAAGATCCCAAAAGTTTCAGTAAATTGCTCAAGGTCACACAGAAGCTGACCTAGTAAAATCAGTGTAAGCTCCAAGCATTTTCCATATCACTAACTAATGCTTCTAGTGAAAAGTTCTAGCAGATGATCAAGCAATTGTTATTACAACTTTCCAGTGAAGTCTGAGATGTTTCCTTATTTTAAGTAATTCTGCAGTATTCTGCAGGAAGCTTAAAGGCTAAAAAAAACATTTTTAATATCTTTGATTTCTAAAAAAAAATAGAGAAAAAGTGGTATTACTTCAAATTTTCAATATGTCCCATTTTAAGAGTTACAGGTTATTTAAATAATTGGCAAAAAATTGTGCTATTATTCTAAGGCATTAACATTTATTTAAATAGCGTCTGTTACAAACATGATGATAAGTTTATAAAAAAAATCTCAGGCAAATTCTACATGCTTCATTCATAATTTAATACCAGTTTCCAACGGTCATATGTAAATATATATACTGTTCCTTTAAGCTTCCTTTAAGTCTTAAATCTCAGAGTTCAAATGTCAATTAAGACAAATATTATAAAATTTTTTGTGCTTTAGAATATGAGGTTCTGTATCTATGATGGATTTAATGCTGAGTTCTCAATCAGGAACATAATCTCCATTTAAATAAATACAGTGCAACACATCCCACAAAGATCCATTTTCTAGTTGTTTTTGTTTTTTTTTCCTGTTTCCAAGTGATATTTGGCAGCAAGTGAGACACTGCCTGGGCTTTATAAAGTGAATTCAGATTCAAATTACATTATCTAAGAATTTTAACTCTATTGTAAGAAGTTGGAGAAATCCTGCAGTATTGCAGCAAGGCTAGAGAATAGTCTAAGGTATACTTTCTTTTTCTTTTATTTTTATTTATTTATTTTTTATTTACTTTTAAGATGGGGTTTCACCATGATGGCCAGGCTGGTCTTGAACTCCTGACCTCAGGTGATCCACCCACCTTGGCCTCCCAAAGTGCTAGGATTATAGGCGTGAGCCACCGCACCCAGCCGGTATACTTTCTTTCATACAATAGACAAAGTGAATGTGCATCCATGCATGTTCACGTTTGTGTGTGTTAACCATTGTCAGTTCCAACTGTTAAGTTTATGAGTGATTTGTGAAATTATTTTGTGTCTTACATTTTCCTGTATTATAAGAAAACATTTAACAAAGGTACATTAATTTTATATTCAGAAATATCATTTAATGTAGATAATTTTTATTTTCTAAGCACTAATTTCATGGTATATTCATTCAAGGTGATTGCTGTAATTGAGCACTCCAAGGTAAACTAAATTAGAAGCAAGATTCTTTTTTTCTGAATTCAAAGCCCAGATGTTCTATTTTTATTTTATTGTCTCTTTTTTTAAAAAAGAAATTTCAATAACTTTAGGGCTACAAGTGATTTTTGGTTACATGGATGAATTCCATAGTGGTGAAGTCGAGCTATTAGTGTGCCTCTCCCTTGAACAGTGACATTGCACTCAATATGTGATTCCTTTATCCCTTACTCCCCTCCCATTCCTTTGTGAGCCTCCAAAGTTCATTATACCACTGTGTTTGTTTTGTGTACGCATAATTCAGCTCCCACTTACAAAAGAAAACGTGGTATTTGGTTTTCCATTTCTGAGTTACTTTACTTAGGATAATGGCCTCCAGTTCCATCCAAGTAGAAGCAAGACTTTTTAGAACAATTTATATTTATAATTTTAACCAAGGTAATATCAGCTATCACACTTTCCACAACTTTCTTTCTCTTCAAAGCCTTAATGGTCACTAAGAGGTATTCAATTAGTTCTCAATGGGATACTATGGATTTAAATTACAAGAATCTGGATGAAATTATCTCAACAATGGAGATGATTATTCTATACTACTCCTTGGTGTCTGGATAATAACAATAATCTTTTCCTTTTTGACAGCAAAGTTTACATGGAAAAATAACCAACTTACTATGTCTACAGAAGAACAATAAAAAAGCTAAATACAACTGAGAGAACAAGGGATATTTAATGTGGATATGTGAAAAGAACTCACGATACTAGTCTTCAAAGGCAGGAAAAACTGTCACACTGGAAAAAACAGAGGAAAAAGAAAGGAGGCAGATTTCAGCAGAAATGAGCTGCTCTTGCTGGGCGTGGTGGCTCACACCCATAATCCCAGCACTTTGAGAGAGCAAGGTGGGCAGATTTCTTGAGCCCAGTAGTTCGAGATTAGCCTGGGCAAGCCCTTCTCTACAAAAATTCTCCAGGCGTGGTGGCACGCATCTGCAGTTCCAGCTACTCAGGAGGCTGGGATAGTAGTAGCTCTTCAGCCTGAGAGACTGAGGTTGTAGTAGCTCAGATCACACCACTGCTCTCCAGCCTGCACGACAGAGCCAGACCCTGACGCAAACGAAAATAATCAAACAAACAAATGAGCTGCTTTATTTACTAAAGTCTCTGGAACCAAAGACATTCAAAAAGAACATGAATTTGCCTTCAAATTCAATCAATATGCTTAGCTACCATTTTGAGGGACTATGTGGTTTTAATCACTAAGTAAATCATTCGACTAGTACCAGTTAAGACAAAAGCTATGGTGACAGAATACATTCACCAAATAAGACTAACACTAGATGGGTTCTTTAATTTTTATCTGACGACTAGATTTTATGATCTTATTTTATACTAGTAAATGCAGGAGTAATTAATGCAGACCGTTTATTGAGGTTGACCTATACTGAGTCATAATTGGAAAATACTCATATACAATGATATATTAAATAATCACATACAATATTACCTAACAAAGTAACTTTTTTTGTTTTTGTTTTTTGATGTTGTTGTTTTGTTTCTGAGATGGCGTTTCACTCTGTCACCCAGGCTGGAGTGCAGTGGAATGATCTCTGCTCACTGCAACCTCCATCTCCCGAGTTCAAGAGAGTCTCCTGCCTCAGCCTCCTGAGTAGCTGGGACTACAGGTGCATGCCACCACATCCAGCTAATTTCTTTGTATTTTTATTAGACAGGCTTTCACTATGTTGGCCAGGATGGTCTGAATCTCTTGACCTCGTGATCCGCCTGCCTCGGCCTCCCAAAGTGCTGGCATTACAGGCATGAGTCATCGTGCCTGACCTGTTGATACAGACTTCTAAAGAATCTATCAAAAAGGATTCTTTTTTGCACAAATACACCCACAAAATAGGTTGGTGTTTAAAAAAATGTAAACTTTATAAAACATATCCAGCTTGCACAATAATGTAAATACACTTAACATTACTGAACTGTATACTTAGAAATAGTTAAGATGATACATTTTATGTGTTTTATACTAAAAATATTTACAAATGTTGCTTATTGAGTTTTATTTTAATAGATAATACAGCACAAAATGAAAAAGAAAATACATTGAAAGAAGATGTTTTTAATAATATAAATATGTTAAACTTTTTTTAAAGTATTTGTTATTTTAAAAACAAACACTTCAAAAAATAAATTCTATCCTGGAAAATTGACAAAGGACACAGCAGTGGTTAAAAAATAAGTAAAGTCTTCCAATACCTTATATTTTGTGTAAATTAAATGGTTCCTGTCTGAGAGCTAATGAAAAAAAGAATTGTTTTCGAGGGTAATGCATTCTGGTGGTATGTACTGAAATAGGGACTGCATGTTGATCAGAAATTACCAACAGGATGCCTGTGAATCATTTACTCAGTCGTCTAGTAAACTATGTGCAGAGCAAACAGCATGCCCTAATGAGAGCCCAAATCTGATTGTCTGAATGTCACAGGTGTCATCCATTCTCCTAAGTTGCAGAAACTACATGAACAGACCACCTGCCTTTTTCTGAAAAACTAAGAACACAAAATGATGTCCTATTACCCATGAGTTCAAGTGAGAGTTTAATATGTAAGTGCTTCCTGGGAGGAAGAATTGTGATGCAATATTTGGTTGTCTAGAAATAATCATTTTATTTTTTCTAGGTTTAATATGCATTTGCTTGATTTTAAAGTCATGCTGAGCTTCCATTACTATCTCCTTGCATCAATCAATCGAATGAACTATGCTTGTTACACTTAAAATAGCATTTGAGAATGATAGTGTGATGCATTTCTGTGTTAATTCATCTGTATTATATTATGGTATTGGGTAGAATTTTGTCCTTGAAAAAGATATGTTGAAATCCTAATCTCTAATATCTCAGAATGTGAACTTGTTTAGAAATAGGGTAATTGCAGAGGTAATAGTTGAAGTAAGATGAGGTCATACTGGTGTAGGTTAGACCCTTAATGCAATTTGACTGGTATCCTTATAAGAAAAAAGTAGATACATAAGGAAAAAAAATGCATTACGACAGAGACAGAGATCAGAGTGATGCAACTGCAAGCCAAGGGATATCAAAGGTTGATGGCCACCATGAGACCTTGGAAGAGGCAATGTAAGATTCTTCCCTATGCATGTCCAAGGGAGCCTGACCCTGCTAGTACCTTGATTTTAGACATCTAGCCTTCAGAATTGTGAAACAATCCATTTTTCTTGCTTTAAGCAACCAGTTTGTGGTACCTTACTATAGCAGTTCTGGAAACTCATACAATCACACAGACCAAAAACACAGAAAATAACCAAGTTCTAAGGAAAAAGAGAGATAACTCTTTTGTTTAATTCTAGAATTATTTTAAGAAGGTCCCACTCGGTCAGGCAAGGTGGCTGTAATCCCAGCACTTTGGTAGGCCTTGGTGGGTGGATCATGAGGTCAGGAGTTCAAGACCAGCCTAGCCAAGATGGTGAAACATCATCTCTACTTGAACACAGGAGGGCGAGGTTACAGTGAGCCGAGATCGCACCACTGCACTACAGCCTGGGCAATAGAAACGAAACTCTGTCTCAGAAAGAAAAAAAAAAAAAGTCACACTTATCTCAAAATTATTTCTGAAGTTCACTTAAAAATGGTGATTGAAAGGTCTCTATTCCCTTTCTTTGCTATCTAAATTATTATATGTCATTTATTTAATCACAGTTACTTCAAAAAGGGTGGATCACAGGCTCTAGTGAAGGAACTCAAGCTCCTTATGTGAGTATCACTTGATTACAGAAAATAGTCAACACCACAATTTTAGGTATACCTGGGTAATTTTTCAAACACTTTTGCATTAATTGCTTTGCAGAACTATATGAAAACTGATAAGGATTCTAAAAAAAAAAAAAGTCACCCCATTTGGCAGTTGAGTCAATTGAGACTTTGCCTTGGTCAAATAATTGACCTAGAAAAGTCCTGGGACTTGAACTTCCTCCCTTAACTCCTAAGACAGAATTCTCTTTTGTCTTCGACATTGCCTTATACTGCCTTCTTGAAGTAATAAGGATCATCATAATAAAAATGGCTATTTGGCTAATAAGACTCACCTGATCTTAGCCAAAAGGTCAAGAAGCAACAGGACTCTTAGACACAAATTCAGATGTAGAAAAAATTGTCCTAACTTTCCATAACAAAATCCCACGTTTTCAATTTAAAGTTCCCATTTGCTGGATGACGGAAATTTCTTGATCTTAATAAATTTATGCCAATATATTTAAGATTCACGTCACAGACACACACCAAAAATGCAGAGTCCAGGAGATGCATTACCAAACCTTCCAGAAACAGATAATTTCCACTTTATATAAACCATTGCAGAGAGAAAATAACATTATGAGGCTAAAACGATCTTACAACAGGAAAATAAGAGAAAAAGAAAATAAAACTTTAAAATTATCTTATTTCAAACTTATAAACAAGCATAACTATAACACAGGCAAATGGAATTATATATCATAATTCACCATGATCAGTATGTTTTATTACTTAAATGCAGATATTGTTGTTTTGTTACCAGCGTATCCCAAAAACTCCCTGAGGCACTGGCTGGCAAAGAGTAGGTCCAAATAAATATTTGATGGATAAGTTGAATAACAAGTATGAATTAACACATTAGAATATCATCTAATAATGTAAACCCCACATTAACATATTTCAGCTATTTTAGCATATTTAGTTATTATGTAAAATAAGTATTAAATAATATGTGATTTTAATTTATATTATAATGTATACATATATGTATGTTTATATTAAATATATGAAACACATAACACATGCAGACAACTCAGGGAGTGCAGAAGAGCCATTAGCTATTAAACACAGAAAAACCTTTAGCTATTAAATACTCATATTTGATTTTTTAAAAAAATCACAGCATCTAAGACTTGAATAAATTGTTTCATGTTGACAAAAATTATCTACTAAAATCTCCAGTAAATATACTTCTTAGGATCATTCCCATTAAGATCAGAAGCAAGGGAGGGATGAATTTTGTCACTGCTACAATTTACCACAATGCAAAGACTTGTAGCCAAGGCAATAATATAAAATAAGAAATCAGTTTTAAAAAGACAGTTTAAAAAGTTATTATAGATATATGAGTGGGCAAACATAAATAAATAAAATAAAACAGTTCCACAAAAAAATATTTTGAAGATCAGCACGGTTGGACATTCAGTATTATTCAACATTGTAAAGTTACCATTTCTCCCTCAAATACTTTATCAATATAATGTCTTCTCAAACAAAACACCATTTGTAAAATAAAGTTAAATACGTTGATTTTAAAAATAAATATGGGAGAAAACATTTTCAATGATATCCCAATAATCACCTAATAATATAATTTTTCAGAAAAAGAGTAAGAATAAGGGATTTGCTCTTCCAGTTTCCAAGGCATAGTTAGAGCTACAGATAATAAAACAGTGTTGTTTTATGTCTATGATCGATAAATAAATAATAAAAAAGAACAGACCCACAATATGGCACAAAAGCATTTAAATCAGAAAGAAAGGTCAAACATTAATAATTGATATCAAACATACTATGGACTTTAAAATACAGGAATAACCCCATACTGATTTAATAATAAAATATGAACTGATTTAATAATAAAATGGGAATAAAATAATAAAGTGAAGAAATAAACTTTAAAGCTGTTAGATAAAATATAAGCTGTCTTCATTTTATTTATGAAATAAGAAAGCTTTAATTATTTGGACACTAAAACAAAACAAATTAAGGAAAAGACTGTATGTTTGCCATCATCAGATTAAAAAGTATCTTACACCAAAAAAAAAAAAACCATAAACAAAAACAAAAACATAGAAATAGGCTGGAAAACAATATTTTCTGCATTTCTACAAAGGGTTCATATCAAAATATAAAGAACTCAAGTGTATACTTCCAAAATAAAAATGATAGTGCCTTTCTTTTTATACATAAGATTATGAATTAGAACACTTGGGAAGATGTCTTAAAGTTAAGTAAAAATGAAAGGTATTACGTAATCATATAAAGAAATCATTGTTATGGTACAAATGAGAATCAAATTAATTAATACCTACTATTAATATTTCAGTTTACGGCTTTTCTACCACTTCCACACACCATTCATAATTATAAAGTAAAAAAAATTAAAAATTAATAAAAGTGATCACTCATAGTAACTTCGATGAGAATTACAATGGAAACTAGTAGTGAATATAAATATTTATGATGGTGACCTATTAATATTTTTTTACTACCCAGTCAAGCTTATTCACCTTTTTAGAATTTCAGAATGACCAAATTCTGAGTCTTTAGGCAAGCCCCTGGATTCTCTGAACAGGAGTTCACTCTGTTAATAAGAATAGTCTTTTTATGATTCATGTTTATGATAATCACTAATGCCTTATTGTTTATAACTGGGAAGTGGTGGAAGTGAGACGAGAAATAGCTGGCTTTCAAAAACCAAACTAGTTTTGGAGGAATTTTATGTACAGAAGAATATAGAGTTCCCAAACTCAATTTTCTGGTATTGCTAATATCTTACACTAGTATGACATATTTTCATAATTAATGAGTCAATATTAACACAGTATTATTAAGTTCACACTTTATTCGGATTTTCTCTAGCTTTTACTTAATGTTCTTTTTTCTCTTCCAGGCTCCTATTTAGGATATCACATTACATTTAGTCATTATGTCTCCTTAGGTTTTTCTAGTTTGAGACACGTTTTTGCTGACTTTGTTTTTGATGTTCCTGATGGTTTTCAGGAACACTGAATAGGTAGTACAAAGAAGGTCTCACAGCTGGTGTTTTCCGGATTCTTTTAAAATTCTGATTAGACTTAGATTATGGGTTTGGGGAGGAAGACTACACAGGTAAAGTGCCATTCTCATTACGTCATATCAAGTAAATGACCAAGATTAAAACTGTATATATGTTATTTCACTTTAAAGAGAAAACTCTTTAATCTTCAGATCTAAAACGTAACTCACCTGGAAGTGGGGTGGCAGGAAATGAATTGGGCTGACCTCAGGTTTTTCTACAGCAATATGTAATGCCAAAAGTTAATGGAACAGCGATCACGGAATTCTATGTTTAAAAAGATCACAGCAACTAGAAAAAATGCTGCAGAACAGAATCTTAATGAAATAACTCTGACAAAATAAATGTATTAAGAGCAAAAAAATAAGTAGTTGATGGTGTGAAAGTGGAAGAAAACGTAAAATTGCAAATTGACTAACAGTTTTGCTAGGGAGTTGATCTGTATTGATGTTACACAAATATTCTTATGATTTAGAAGAGTGAACTGCTGGTCACCAAATGGAATCAATGTTTATTTTTGAATAGCAGCACAGTGGCTCTTTTAATTCACTCCATTTATGTGTGCTCTATCAATTACCAATTTTTTTTTATAAAAGCATTATGACAAAAACTAAATATATTAACATTTTAAAAGAAAAAAAATTTTTAAACAAAAAGAAACATTATTCATTGCACATAGCTTTAATTTCATTATGCACTCAAGTTATTATTTACTCTATTATTTATTCTAGAAACACTATAAACTTTATTCTTTCATTGCTGATCTTGTGCGGAATATTATTTGCACCCCCACTCTGAGATCAGTCTAGAAAAGTTCTATTCATTACTCAAAGCCCAGATTAAGTTTATCCCACCCTCCCTTATCATCTTCCCAAACTACTATTTTCTCCCAGGTTATTAGTCATCTGTGTTATCATGGTTCTTTTACATATCTCCTTTTTAATACTTACATCAACATAGAAATTGTTTTCTTCTTTGGGAGCTACTAGAAAATAGGAATTACTTTATTCCATCATTGTATCTTTAATACTTAGACTGAAATATAGTAAATATTTGGTAAACTACTTTTGATAAATTATGACATGAGAGAGAAACAAGTAAACCAACACATGTGATATCGTGTAATATGTGCAGTGCTGACATTACACGTAGAATGGAAGAGAAATCCTGACTCCTCCTGGAAAGAAAACAGTTAGAGAAAGCTTTGAAGAAATATTGGCATAAGTTCTGAAAAAACAAGAGACACTACAATAATACACTGTAAAAAGTGAAAATTTTAAAAAAATGTCATATATAAAATACAGATAGAAGAGAATATGACCATCAAAAGACATGAGAAGTTGCTTGGTTTAGCTGATGGTTGGGTCACATAGGGAAAAGTATAAAAAGAAGCTGTAGAAACAGGCAATGCCTAAGTGGGGAAGAACCTGTTTATATCATGGAAGGTCATCATTTTTTTCTGAAAGCAATTAAAATCTGTTGAAGACTTTAATTGAAAATGTCATATGTTAAGATGTGCCTTTTACAAAGTGTTCAGAAAGAACTACAACCTACTCATACACAAAATGAACATGTATATATTCAGTGCATAAATGTATTGTTTTATGTAGCTTATTGATTGATTTGTCAAATGACAATTGTGTGAAAACAGTGAAAAATGATTTGAGAAATGACTATGAATGTGCTTTCAGGTTTCCAAAGGCGTTAAAAGAAAACCATACTTTTGTTATCCTGTTAAAAGCATTAGGACTTCATCATATTTTTGTGGCTTTATGAACATTTGGAATTCTAAGATAAGAAAGAGAAGAAAGCTTTAGCTTGACCTGAAAAATCATAGAACATTTTATATATGCCCTGATGTTTGCTACTTAATGGGAACAAGGCTACGGAATCTATCACAGTTTCAAGAACTACTTTTTTACTAAAACACATAAAAATCACACACACACACACACACACACACACACACACACACACACACACACACTTTTCTCCCATTTCGGTATTTTGCTGCCTTATTTCAATTTCCATTATCCTCTGACTACTATAACAAGAGACATGCTAAGTCAAGCAGAAAAAACTATTTGCAAGAGATGTGGAAGAAATCAGCCTACGAATACTATATCCTCTCCTAATTAGAGGTGATTGTTCTCAAAAGTCTCATCTTCTCTTGTGAGTTCTTGGCATCTTATCTATTGAATATAAAAACTGAAATGTTCCCAAATAGTTCAGGCCTTTACTTGACATTTTAACACCAAAAATATCTCACGTGTGTTCTCCAATTTCCAAAATCAGTAAGTTGAATCAATAGCAAAATAACGTTAATTTTCTGCATCACCTTGGAAAAAAAGTAAAAGTGAAGCATTCTAAGCAAAAGGAGAAAACAGGTAATCACCCTGATAAACATAAAAAAGTGGGAATAATTGGGTATTCTAATAATCTCAAATGCTAGAACGTGAAAAGGAAAAGGAAACACAGGAAGCTTTGGTTGAAAAAAAATGTATTTTTAGTGTATACTCCATCACCTGTAGCTGACATTGTTGTTTTCAGTCCAGATTCCTTTCCATTTTTTGTTTAACTCTTGCAGTGTGCCCCTCCCTTTTTTGTGTGTGTCATTGCCTTTTCTGACCCACATCATTGATTTTCTTTAGTGTATGGTACAAAAATTGCTGGATCTGCTTATTCTCATATCAAATAGCTAGAAGCCTGAAAGTTTATGCTCCAGTTAACCAGTGGCTGCAGGATGTGAAACTTTGAAAGTCTAATCCCATCGTCTGTAGTATAATTTACCCAAAGTCATCCCCCAGGATCCGGAGAAACTCTCTGAATCACACTCTGTGGAACTTTGTCTGAGTCACACTCTTGCTGGGATTATTTCCCTTCTGCATCCTGCTTTCTCTGCTTTCTCGCTGGTTTCTCTTGGAAAGGGAATTATTAAGGAAGCAGTTCCTTAATAATTGTGGGGAAAGTCTGAGTATTTTAAAGACAGAACAACTGAAACCTTTACAAGAGCCTACACCATACCCAGAAATTTTAAAAGGCAATAGAAACGAGAGAAATATCAAATATTAGAAGGAAAGTTTATTTTTCATCTTTGAGCTTATCGATGTTTTAAAACATGACTAGTTAGGAAGAATACATGTTGCCAAGGTTTTGATGGACCACCTAGATCTCTCCCTCAGAATCCAGGAACTCATCTCTCCAGCTGCTGAGAGTTGTTTGCTGATATCTCACAGCAAAATGATTTGTTCAAGGGTAAAGCTCTTTTTAGGGGCAGTCAGCTTCTGGCAATCGGTTAATTCAAGGTATGAAGACCAAAGGTTTTGCTTCAATTTGTGGTATTTCTGGAAAGCCATTTAAGCCTCAGAGTTCTCTGAGAGATTAACTGAGGTTATTGTTGTAACATCATCACAGTTTACCATTTTTCCCTGACCAGTCTTGCTTTGTTCATATTTTACAGATATTGCTTCTGAGAGTACATCCCAATAAGTGACACTGCATGACCATGCCTTTTTCAGCACAGAATAGGCCACTCAAATAATAGGTCTTGTATTCTTACTGGGACATGATATAAAAGGAGGGCCTGATTGGAACCTATCACGACTTTGCAGCCGAATAATTCTTTATAGTTTGGGTTATGTCAGATACACAAAGTCATAAACTTGTGCCGGTCCAACAGCAATCCATCATAAGATGGAAATGGAACATCTGGGAACTGACAAGAACAGAGTCAAGGGACACAAGTAAGATGCATGAGCAGAGGGCTGAGAGGGCACGCCGTTATCACTTCTGCATTTATTCTTTGGCTCATGCTTATTGCTACATGTCAGGAAAAAGGATATCCCATATGGCCAACTGATGGAGGAGAAAAAAAGGCTGGCTTTGTTCACAGAACAGTCTGCTCAGGTGTGAGTACAACAGGAAAATTCTCCAACACCACAGCCCCTGAAAGGCAGCAGTGAGCAAAATCTTCCCAAATGCTAGAGCTTTATAAGATGCACATTGTGATCTACTTTGTAAAACGCAGCAGGAGGCAAGCATATACAGCAATTAATGGCGAGTGGCAAATGTTCTGACTCTTGGTCAGTGATCTCAAAGAAAATAAGATCAGAAAGTTTCAAACAAGGAATTCTAGGGAAGAGAGACGTAAGTAGATCCGTCATGACAGAGACAAAGTATGAAGATCTTTTTACCATGTATTAACAGGTTTATATGGTATCCACCACTGAGGATTCCTCAAACAGCCAAGTAAACAGATTAACAAGCAGTTGATATCAGCCAAAGACTGTCATGACCCATCAGAACACTAATGCAATAGCCAGTTGCAGAAATAATGGAACCTGCAAATAAGTTCAACAATATAAATTCTATTTCAGCAAAGCCAGTTGAGTTATGCTGCTGCCAAATGACTAAAATTTTCAACAGTATAGACCAACAATGGCACCATCCCTTAAGAAGACCAACTTGTCATTTGGTGATGGACTGATTATATTAATCTCATCTATCCTGGGGTAAAAAGCAAATCATCTTTATGGAAATCAACCTATATTCAGAGTACATATTCATTTATTCTCCCCACATGGCCTCAGCATCACCACGCAGAGGCTTATAGAGTATTTGATTGAGCAACATAGAATCTTACATTATATTTCTTTCAAGAGAGTGACACGATTTACAGCAAAGGAGGTTCATCAGTGGTTATATAACCATAAAATCCATTAGCCCTATCACATATTATACTGCTCAGAAGCTGCCAGTCATCAAAATGAAACAGGTTTTTGCAACTTTGGAGTTCAGATCCTGAGAGTATGGGAAGCTATCCTATAAGATACAATGTATACCTTCCTTAAAGTTTCTTAAATAAACAACTATTATATGTTATTGTTTTTCTAATGGGTTGAATACATGACTTTAAGAATCACATGGTACATCGAACCCCCACGACATGAGTTTACCTATATTACAGGGCTACTCATATACACCTAAGCCTAAAATAAATGTTTAAAAAATACATAGATACAAATTATTTAAAAAAGAACCACAGAGTGGAAGTTAGAGTAACCTTATTTCTTACAATTCACAGTGAAATTACTGGGAGAATTTGTGCTTCTCTCTCCTACAGCCCTGCAACTCTCGGTTCTGTGGCTCCACGTCTTACACTCCGTAGCAGGGATGGTTCTACCAATGGGCACAGCAAGACTCCTAGTAACAAAATACTATGTATCCATACAGTGGAATAGCAAAACGGTAAATAAAAAGTAAAAATGGAACTGATACATGATACGACAGGAGTAAAACTTGAAAACATTCTGCTAAGTGAAAAAACAAATAATGAAAGATCACATTTTATGACTTTGTTAAACAATTGTGTTACACACTCTAAGTTTCTTGAGAATGGAGACTATTTGCCTAATTTATTCCTGTAATCTTTAGTTTCTTACACAGTACCTAATGCAAAGAGAATATAAAATGAATACATATTCAATTAAATATATATTTTAAAAGCCCCTGAGAATTGGTATTTACACCCTGCATCTAATAGAAAACTCTTCAGTCAACAAGACAAGACATTCATGTTTTTAATAAGGTACCACTTTGCTTTTTGACATAATTTTACCAACTTTCAAATTTATATGGATCTTTATGTACCGATTACAAAGAAAAATTGAGTTATGAAACTCTGGGCTTAAAGCTATAAATTAAAGTTTAATTAAAACTGTCTTTAGTGGCTAGGCGCAGTGGCTCATGCCTGTAATCTCAGCACTTTGGGAGGCCTAGACAGGCAAATCATTTGAGGTCGGGAGTTCAAGACCAGCCTGGCCAACATGGTGAAACCTTGTCTCTACTAAAAATACAAAAATTAGCCAGGTGTGGTGGCTGGCGCCTGAGTAATCCCAGCTACTCAGGAGGCTGAGGCAGGAGAATCACTTGAACCCAAAAGGCAGAGGTTTCAGGGACCTGAGATTGTACCACTGCACTCCAGCCTGGGCAAAAGAGTGAGACTCTGTCTCAGAAAAAAAAAAAAAAAAGCTGTCTTCAGTGAAGTTAAAAGTTTTGCACTATATAGTTTTGATAGTCTTCAAATCAATGCAATGTGTTCATCTGTTTTGTAGGTTTTAAAATTAAATGCTGTGTGAAATGTCTGATAAGAATGTGTTGCTAGTCAAGATAAGATCAAGATTAGAGTCAGGCCTTCAGGGACATAACAAACTTTGCTATTTTACATCAGGGGAATAATATCTATTCATATGCATTTATAGAAATAAATCTGTATCTATACAAACATAAATTGTATTGCAAACATTGAAATCGAACATGTTTTGTTTAAGGAAATAACTATTTCTTAACACAGCAAATCAATAGAATCTTACAGCAAGATTCTAAAAGTGAAAATGTCCAACATCGACTCTCGTGATATCATATTCATTAAGTAAAAGGAGAAAAAAAACAAATCAAACAGTCTGTTTTCTTAAACTTGTTAATTTCCATAAATTTCTTGAAAATTATTTTATTTACTCAATAAAAATATCTAAGAACAAACACTAGGCATTTATACCTGTACAAAACTCTGTATATGATATTGGATTTTAGAATGTTTTAGATCTAACATCTAAGTAACTTTTTCCTTATTATCAACAATGTTTATTAATCAATTATTCATTTTGTGTGTGTGCCAGGAAAGTTCAGGTGAAAAGTATAGTATTCTCTCTGGCTCTCTGGCAAATAAAGCAGGCTGCCTCTGGTAATAAAACCATAATTTTAGCATATTTAGAGAAATAATAGGTCAACCAGAAATGAGTTAATTAATAATTAAAACATAAAGTATTTGTGACAGATTAAACTACAGAATTAAACTTTCTTTAGGCCATTCTAAATACTATTGAGAAAATAAAGCACTTTCACCAGTGGTCTTGCAAGTTGGAGATTCATTGTTTGATGTCCCTATGGTCAGATAAATGCATCAGACTAACTTACTGGATTTCTTTAAATACTCATTAATTTCCTTGACCTTTTTACTGTCTTCTATGATCCAAATGTTTGTGTCTCCCCAAAATTCATATGTTGAAACCTAATCACCAATGTGATGATATCAGAAGGTGGAGACCTTCAGGAGGTGATTATTAGTTTGAAGAAAGGCCCCAGAGAGCTCCTTTGCGCCTTTTGCCATGGGAGAACACAGCTAAAATTTGAAGATCGCATCTATGAACCAGAGCGTGGGCTCTCACCAGAAACCAAATCTATTCATGCCTTGATATGGAATTCCTCACCTCCAGAACTCCAACATATAAGTTTCTCTTATTTATAGCTACCCAGTTCATGGTATGTTGTTATAGCAACCCAAATGAACTGATAAACTGTCCAATCTCTAGATTCCTGATTATAATATGAATTATCATGGGAGGTCAATTATTACCAATTACTATAGAGAGAAATTGTGTTCCTCATGCTGACTTCCAGTTATCCACCCCATAGAGGCATTAAAGCTATCATTGTAGAATTAGACATCAATATTAAGATGACTTCTTTACTCACTTCTAGCAATATTTTAAGAGCCTTCTATATTGTCCAAAATTATGCTAGATGACAAGAAAAAAAATGTTTTTTTAATTGGGACATTTAGCCCATTTACATTTAAGGTTAATATTGTTAAATGTAAACTTGATCCTGATATCGTGATGCTAGCTGGTCATTTTGCAGACTTGGATATATATTGCTTCATAATGTCACTGGTTTGTGTATTTCAGTGTTTTTTGTAGTGGCTGGAAATGATTTTTCTTTTCCCTATATAGTGCTTCTTTCAGGAGCTCTTGCAAGGCAGGCCTGGTGGTGATGAATTCCCTCAGCATTTGCTTGTATGATAAAAATGTTATTTCTCCTTCACTTCTGAAGATTAGTTTGGACAGATATGAAATGCTGGGCTGAAAATTATTTGCTTTAAGAATGTTGAAAATTGACCCCCAATCTCTTCTGGCTTGTAGGTTTTCTGCTGAAAGGTCTGTTGTTAGTCTGATGGGCTTCCCTTTATAGATGATCTGTCCCTTCTCCCTGGCTGCCCTTAACATATTTTCCATCATTTTGACCTTGGAGAATCTGATGATTATGTGTCTTGGGGGTTGATCTTCTTGTGTATTTACCGGGGTTTCCTGGTTTTCCTGAATTTGAATGTTGGCCTGTCTTACTAGGTTGGGCGAAGTTCTCCTGGATGACATCCTGAAGTGTGTTTTTCAACCTGGTTCCATTCTCACCATCTGTTTCAGGTACCCCTGTCAGTCATAGGTTTCGTCTTCTAACATAATCCCATAGTTCTCAGAGGCTTTGTTCATTCCTTTTCATTCTTTTTTCTCTAATCTTTTCTTGCCTGATTTCATCAAGATACTCTTCAAGCTCTGATATCCTTTCTTCCACTTGTTCTATTCAGCTATCCATACTTGTGTTTGCATTATGAAGTTCTTGTGTTGTCTTTTTCAGCTCTATCAGATCATTTATGTTCCTCTCTAAACTGGTTATTCTGGTTAACAACTCCTGTAATGTTTTATTATGGTTCTCAGCTTCTTTGCAGTGAGTTTGAACACAATTTTTTAGCTGGGCATAGTTCATTATTACCCATCTTCTGAGGCCTGTTTCCGTCAATTCATCCATCTCAGCCTGTGCCCTTGCTAGAGACATGTTGCGATATTTTGGAGAAGAGGCACTCTGGCTTTTCGAGTTTTTATCATTTGTGCATTGATTCTTTCTCATCTTCATGGGTTGATCTATCTTTGATCTTTGAGGCTGCTGACTCTTGGATGGGGTTTTTACAGTGTCTTTTTCATTGATGTTGTTGAGTTCAGTTTGTTTTTCTTTTAGTACTCAGGCCCCTTTTCTGTAGGGCTGCTGAGGTTTGCTTGGGGTCCACTCTAACCCCTATTCACTTGGGTCCCTCCCATCCATGGAGATATAAACAGTGAAGACTACAGACCAGAAAAGCTGGCAGCCTGCTCCTTCTTCTGGGAGCCCTGTCCCAGAGGGGCACTGGCCTTATGCCAGCTGGAATGCTCCTGTATGAGGTGTCTGGAGACTCCTGTTTGGAGGTCTCACTCTGTCAAGAGATTCGCTTAAATAAGCAGTCTGTGTGTCTTTTGGCAGGGCAGATGTGCTGCACTGGGGGGAGTACCCCTTGCCCTGACTCTCCAGAGCCAGCAGGCAGAAAAGAGTAAGATCACTGATCCAGGATACCACAGCCACCCTTCTTCCTAGGGGCTCCTCTTAGGGTTATCAGTGTCCTGTCCATAAACCCCTGGCTGGGAATGCTGAGATTCCTACAGGGAAGCCCCACTCAGTGAGGAGGAGTAGATCCAGGTCTTACCCCATCTTGCTAGCACTGGTGGCAAGGGAAAGCAACAGATGGACGGCAGCCACAGTGATGATGATGCCCCTCCCCTCCAGGAACTCAGTCTTCTTAGACAGTTTCCAGCTGTCTGCGCTGGCTGGTCGTGACGCCAAGCTAGTGGATTTTAGCTTGTGGAGTTCCGTGAGAACAGGGCCACACAGTTCCCTTACTTCAGCCCCCTACCCACAAGATGGAAGGATCAGATCTCCTGACTCCAGAGAGGTGCCAGAGCCAGAGCATGCAAATGCTCCTGTGTCTCACTGCTTGCTGAAAGCAGCCCCACACCTGATCAGCCACTGTGATTCTCCACAGCTTTGTGCTTGGGACCCAAGGCTCTGAGAGCAGGAGCTCAGGGGGCCTCCTAACCTACAGGTCGTAAGGATCTGTGGGAAAAACCTGGTTTCAGTGAGGGGAAGCACATTCCTTCACCATCTGCCTTGACTGAGGAAACTAGTTCTCTTTGTTGCATGCAGCTCCTGAGTGGGGTTTTGTTCCACTCTTTTTTTGCTCACTTTCAGTGGATCATGCCAATCACCTACTCAGGCCCATAAGAGAACTTTGGTACCTAAATTGAAGATTCAGAATTCATTCGCACTGTTCATCCTTCTTAGTGGGAGCCCTAGAGAGGTGCTGCCTTTACTCAGCCATCTTGGATCCACCCCCAGATGCATGCTTTTTTAAAACTCAAATTAATGTCTGGTAAAAGACACAACACCTTAGCTAAAACTTACCTTCTTAGGGTAGCCTCTCAGAAAAGGATTTGGTCTATTGCAAATCCCTATGGAAACTTGTCATAAACTTGTGCTTAATCAATCCTGATCAGTTTCCATGAATGGACCCCAGTCTAATGATATGACTACAGAGATAGATGGATACATTTCCAACCATGAGTATTTTGGTGAAATATGCCACTAATTTTTATGTCATACAGTTTTAAGAACAAAAGTTTACCTCAGACCCTGATCATGCCAAGGAGGAGGATATACCTTCCTACTCACACAGTTTAAAAGCCACACAGCCTAGTGGGAAATGAGCCTGCTACTCATTCTAACTTTATGAGTTATTCCCAGTGAATGATATCTCAACAGAGCTTACATGTGTATTCTTGAACATTTGTATGCAAGTTAGAAAGTCATCTCAAATCAATTTGCTTCAGGTAAATTTTCTTGAGGTATTACAAATAATTAAATAATTAAATTAAATATAGATATTTGGCTATTTTTTGTAAGCATGAACACATTATTTTCAAAAAAGAAATGCCAAGAACACCAAAAATAGACTTTTTTTTTAGATAGAGTCTTGCTCTGTTGCCCAGGCTGGAGTGCAGTTGTGCAATCTCGGCTCACTGCAAACTCCACCTCCTGGGTCAAGCAATTCTCCTGCCTCAGCCTCCCAGGTAGCTGGGATTACAGGCACCTGTCAACACGCCTGGCTATTTTTTAAGTATATTTTTAGTAGAAACAAGGTTTCACCACATTGGCCAGGCTGGTCTTGAACTCCTGGCCTCAAGTGATCAGCCACCTCAGTCTCCCAAAGTGCTAGGATTACAGGCTTGAACCACTGAATGCAGCCGGATTTTTATATTGATTAAAACTTGAACATATACCACTAAATTATGATAAATATGACTAACTTGGAGTATTACATCTAGTGTCTACTAAATGGATATAAATATTTAAGATGAGAGCACAAATTTGTAAATCATCTACCTTATATTTAAAATGTTCAAATATATAAAATATTCAAAAACTATGTTTTTACTAATTTTTGAAAACTTTACATTTTTCCAAGAATTTGTTTCTGATCAGTTTTCTCTAGTGATCCCTCCCGATGCTTTTATGCTTTCTGGTATGATATAACTCTAGCATGACCCTCAGGAGGTCTTGAGTTTGACATCTGTGCAAATGAAAGTAATTAAAGATTTTTAACTGAGTTCTATGCAAAAGAAAGTAGTTAAAGATTTTTAACTGAGAAATTGTGTGTTATTAATGAACATAATATTTAAAGGTTAGTTAGCAAGCATATGCATAATGTTTAGATCAAGAGAACAGAGAGAGCTGAAAGACAGCTGAAAAATACAAGCATGTGAGACGTGAGAAGTGATAGAGGCAGTGGAAAAGAACAAGTCACAGCTAAATGTCAAAAGTTACAATGATTGCATAGGACTTGGAAATAAGTGTAGAAAAAATGAGCCAAAAATTATTTTACTCTGTGTTAAAGTCAAATATCCATGAAAATGACTGTGCTTTTGTATGAATTGGGCTCATTGTCGGGGGTAGAGAGGGACAATCAGTTCATTTTCACAAACATTTTGAGTCATAGCAAAATGCTCAAAGCCTACTTGGCAGGTGAAAATATAAAGTAGAGCCAGGAGCTTAAGGCTTCTGGATAAGTCATCCTTCCTTGCAGAGATTGATAAGAATTTCTGATGATGTCAAACTATGTAGAGATAGTTCTTTTTATCAGAGTAGAACTATGTGATATTAAAACTTATTTAAAGATTATCATTAGTAAATGAAAAAAAGAAATAATTTTCATAGGTAAAACTTCACCAAATAACTGAACACAATCCTAAAGGTTTTTATTTTAAAGCAGACACTAGAATCTCATCCAATCTGGTCCTCTCGCCAGCCACATTCTCACAATTACTTTCAAGGATGGGGCTGTACCCATTGCCCCAACCCCCTAGTATCTTATTCTGTCAACCTTTTCTTTTCATACCTTAGTCTCCTCTGATTAAGAGTAAAATTCTAAGGTAATCAAAATCAAAATTTTTGCACAGGAAATCTTAGAACTTTTTAATCCAGAAGGCATGAAGTTTATAATATAAAATGAAGAGCTTTCTCTACAAAATATAGAATGAAAGGCTGGGACACACTTTGGTTCGTCTCATATGTGAACCAAAAATTCTCAAGGAGAAAAGTTAATGTGTTGTTATGATTATATTTTAGAAGGTGGAAAGCTGGCTTAGACTAAGTATGGGCAACATAATGCTCCTCTCTGAAAAGCAAATGTCCAATCTTGTCTTAAAAGGGAAACAAATGGAGACACTGAGCTGTTAACACATATAAAAACCTCAGTTTAAACACGACAAACACAAAATTATCAAATTCTCAAAAACTAATTTTTCCAAGTAAATTTTGGCATACAATATTTGTGCTACCTTCTTTTTCTCTATTGCTTGTAAATATAACGTGCGACTTTGATGTTCTTGATTAAAAACTGTAATTCCCTTTTGATGAGAATGTCTTTCTGAGATGCACCATTCTCTGAGGAGGGTAATTTGACCATCTCACAGGGAGTAAGCTCTGATTCTGTCCAGCAGAAAGACAAAACTATTTCTGCTACTGATCAAGCCTGAAGAAAACTCTCTTTCAAAGACAAAGGCAGTATCAACTCAACAAAACTTATGGCAGCCATTATGAACTTCAAGCTGTGTCTTATCTTCAGCTGCTAAACACTGCACTGAAGCATTAGGAAGTTTTGTGGTTGACAGATGCCACCTCATCTATCAGCCATCACAAGAATAACATTGGAGTGTCCATTTAGTTTCCCAGAGGAAGGTTTAAACTCTTTTTAATTCTGATTTGCTTGAAAAGAGGCAAAAGATTTGGAATTATTTTAGAACAGCACTGAAAAAACAATATATAATGACACAGGTTCTTTTTCCCAGAAAATCACACCTATATTGAGATGGGCAGTTTCAGTGTTCCAAGGTCTTTCTGTGACACTGCACATGCTTTTTTGCTATTATAGCTTTATTTGGAGAGAGAGATTGCAAGCTGTTAGTATTTGCTTCTGCATGCTAAAGAGAGAATAAAAACTCAGGAAAGTCAATATTTTTAAAGAGCAAGAAAGAGGATAAAATTCAGCAAATAGTTCAAGGTTGAACTCCATCACAGATTAGATTACAAAGGGTCAACTTTTCAGTCATTAAGTATATATGCTAATATCATGTTTCTGTGTAATTTCTGGAGGATTAAATATTTAACATGTTTTATTTCATTTTGATTTGCTGTTTGTTGTAGGATTATTTTCATCATTTAAATGCTTGATTAGCGATAATACTAGAAATATATGAAGGTATTTTACTTATAAATTGGAACATTTGTATCATAAATTGCTGGGAAGCTTAAATTCTCCTCTCACCAACCTATACCAGTAAAGCTCCAGTACCAGCAAATGCTTTTTAAAAAGTCTCTTGAGAAGTGAGGAATAAACAGCCTTCCAACAGAGAGCAGGTTTTCTCTCTGCACAAAGGATAAATAGGAGAATTGACTTTTGTAGATAAAATATAAATAAAAACAATTGTACCTGGAAGAGGCTTTTGGACCCAACCTTATATAAGTTTATATAACAAATACTCAAAAACGGAGTAATTTTTCCAAGTAAATTTTGGCATACAATATTTGTGCCATGTTCTTTTTCTCTATTGCTTGTAACTATAACATGTTTGACCTTGATGTTCTTGATTAAAACGTGTATATATATATATATACACACACACATATATATACATATATACGTATATATATGTGTGTGTGTATATATATGTGTGTGTATATATATGTGTGTGTATATATATGTGTGTGTGTGTGTATATATATATATATATACACATATATATATATAAACTTCAACCTGACCTCCCAGGTTCAAGTGATTCTCCTGCCTCAGCCTCCTGAGTAGCTGGTATTACAGGCGACTGTGACTACGAACTGCTAATTTTTGTATTTTTTGTAGAGACAGGGTTTTACCATGTTAGCCAGGCTGATCTCAAAATCCTGACCTCAAGTGATTCACTCACCTCAGCCTCCCAAATTGCTGAGATTACAGGCATGAGCCACCATGCCCAGCCCACAGCTATATTTTGACATGAACCCCAAATTAATCTTGGGCATTAAATTGTTGAACAAACTTTCATTTATTTATTTGTTCACTCTCAAAATTAATCCAAGTCCAGTTTCTGTCTTGTACATATTTTTGACGTGGGTAATCATGTCAGCTGTAAACAAAAACAGTTTTAATTTTTTCATTCCAATCCAAGTAGCTTTTATATTCTTTTCTTGTTTTACTGCATTAGCTAAGACTTTCAGCGTGATGTTGAGAAGAAATGATGAGAGAGGTCATCCTTGCCTTGTTCTTGACTTTAGTAAAAATTCCTTCATATTTTAAATGTAGTACCTAACAATAATCACTGCTCTGTCATATTTATTAGAGAAAGGTGAGAACAACTATTTGACAGTGAAAAACTGACTATAAATTATGGTAGGTTATACAGTAGTTACTGCAATCTGAAAAATGTTTAAAAAATAAATAACAAATTGTACATTTCCATTTTGAATATTTTTAAAACTACAAAAATATTGACAATCAGATCAGACATAAGTGCCTAAAAATATTAGAAAACATCAAAAAATTCAAATTTCTTCTTTTACTTCAAGTTATTCTTATTTATATTTATTAAAATTAAAATGTTTAATTTATAGTAGAAAATATAAATAAATAAGACAAGCCAGCAAAATGTCCAAAGAATCAACCCAGACAACAATTTCTCTTTTATTATCCAACTTTGTTTCAGTTTAGTATTTTCTCTATATATTTGATGCAGATCTTTTTCAAAAGTATAGTACACATATTATTTTATAACCAAAAGCTGTATTCAACCAATCCCTTATTATTAACCACTAAAGTTCTCTACAATTTTTAATATAATATTTATATTATTTTCCAATTTGCAATTATGTACAGAGGCAAACAAAACTAATTGACTTAGAGAACAATTTCTGAAAGACAAAAACACTTAGGTCATATAAAAAACTTAAAAACAGTCTCATTATACCAATGGGTATGGTATTTATTTATAACACTTGAAAAAAGGAAGGTCTAACAAACTTTTTTAACTGAATTTTAGTTTCAATAAAATATGCAATCAATTAACTTGTTTTTACCAGCTGATTGACCAAGTTCTTTGTGTCAAATCATCTGAGCTAAGGCATTGAGCATGGTCACAGTAAAGCCAGATCCACATTTTTTAAAGTTTACTTCATCAATCATTTGGAAAATTGATTACAAGGAAATAAAATTACTGGATTTGGAATACAAATCTGGATGCTGTTATTTTTACCAAAGTAAAAATGAAGACATGAATTAAAAGTTTGAGAAGAGCTAGAATTAAAAGTTTGAGAAGAGCAAGGAAAGAAAGGTAAAAATTCATACCACAATAAATCTGTTAGATTTGTAGGTAAAAAAGAGGGAGTCAAAAGGACAAATGCTTGAGTGTATAAAATGAACAATAATGTAAATTTTATGTAGATAATTTCTGAGGAAAGATTCTGAGTTCAAGTATGGATGCTGAATTTGGATTGCTTTTTAGACAACCTGAGAAAACTCTAATAGATGGCTTAATATATGGGTTTAGGACCCTGAAAAGAGATCTGAGCTAGAGATAGCGATTCTAAATCAACACTACAAAAGTGGAAAATAAATTGACAATACAGAGAAAATGACCCAAGGTCAGCCTGTAGTAAGTTTTATTCCATTTGTGATAATACACAGGAATACCTAAGATTGGGTAATTTATAAAGAAAATAGATTTATTTGGCTCATGGTTCTGCAGATTGTATGAGAAACATGACATCAGTATCTGATTCTGGTGAGGGCTTCAGGAAGCCTCCAGTCATGGCAGGAGGTGACGGAGCCAGCATGTGCGCAGATCACATTGCAGGCAAGGAAGCAAGAAAGACAGAATGGAAGGGCCTTCCTCTTTTCACCAACCAGCTTTCATGGAAAATAACAGGGCAAGAAATTATTCATTAGCAGGAGGATGGCAGCAAGGCATTTTGAGAGATATGCTATGAATAAGCACCTCCTATTAAGCCCCATCTTCAACACTGGGGACGAAATATCAACATAGGTTTGGAAGGACAAACATTTAAATTAAAGCAGTATATAAAGAGAAAATGAAGAATAGAATCTTAAAGAACAACTCATTTAAAAAGTTAAATTAAAAATAAATAAAGGAGTTTGATAAGAAACAATAAAAGATGTGTGCTAGCCATTAGAATAAAATGGCCATCACCAAGGCTAACGAAGAAGTTCAATGGTAAGCATATAATAATTGTGTCAAATATACAAAGAGATCAAGTAGAAAAAGGGTGACAAAGGGCTCTCCTTTATTTCTGGCCTCATAATCCATGTAAAGAAATTGTTCTTAAAGACTCCTCTGTATGCACTTTACCCACATGACAAATCAGAAGGGTGAGTTGGAAGAAACAGCCTGAAGATAAGATGCCTTCTCACCTATCCCCTGCCATGACAAAGGGGCTTGCCTATAGCTCGGCTACTACATGTCATTCATGGGAGTGTAAGAAAGCCTGTATAACCACACAGAGAATCCAGGTCCTTTGACTTAAGTATTATAAGTGATATGCTGACATTTTAATCTTCATTTCTACTGACCCATGTCTTATTTCTCAAATGTTTCAGAACTCAGTCATGAAAGACAGAGTTGTTATGTATTGACTCGTTCAAACATCAGTAATAAGAACTGAATAGCATTTCTTCATCTAATGTAGTGAGAACATTGCTAAATAACCATGTAACCATCATTAGAGCAGTTTAATTGGACTTGTAGTAAATGAAGTCAGACCACAATGTGTTAGACAATAACACAATATGTTAGAATTAGAGTTGAAAAGGACAGATTATTTTTTATAAAAGAGTTGGCTTCAAAATAAACTAAATCTTGTGTTTATTAATAAGGACTTATGACTGGGGTGTTCTGTGGTTTGGCTGTTGTTGCTTTTAAATATGAACAGAGCACAGGGTGCTTAAAGCTTTAAGGCAGAACCTGCTGAGAAATGCATGAGAGAGGGCACACTTCGTGAAGGGTGGTCCTTGAAGTGGTGTGAAGGCATACATTTCAGAACACAGGTGGGCAGGATAAGCTTATGACTAAAATGAGAGTGAGGCAGGTAAGGACAGGTTTACAAGTGCTAAGCACTAAAAATGCAGATAAATAAATAAGACATGATCATTCCTTTCAAGGAGCTCCTTCTGAGCACTCGGGGGAGACAAAAATCAATTAAGCTACCATAATACAAGTTGTAGGTTAATAAGGTTTAAAAATTCCGCTGCTCCCCAGTAAAGTGGTTCTTCTCTAATGTCAGAGTGCTCATTTATTTCTTGTGGGAAATAAATAAAACTACCCAATAGGTTTCTGATTCAGCCTCTATATGATGGTAGTTTAATACTTAAGAAGAGTGCCATCATCCAAACCATTGTTTGGTAAATGTATGTCGGTCTTTTAAGGCTTCTCCAATATCTTAGCATTAATATCTTGCATGGATACTTGAAAAGTAGCCTAGTACTATTAGAGTGTGTGCATTTAGCCTTGAGAATTTCTGGAATTGGAGGATTTAATATGTTTGGAAGACTTCTTCCCAATGCATATAAGATACGAAAAGAAATTTGTTTTTGAAATGGTCTGATTTTGAAGTATCCTCACAAAAACTACAATGTATGTAATCAATAAATTTGTCTGCCAAAGCAGGAGTGTTTATTTCAGCTAGCACGTAAGTGTGCATAAGACAGCTGTGATGTAGGGAAGGAAAGAAATAAATGAAAAGAACTTAGCACTAAACTTAAATATAAGACTGGTTTGAGTTCAGCTTCACTTCTTAATGTGATTGCTTTCTGTTTTATT
Organism: Cacajao melanocephalus; assembly: GCA_963573385.1. Lineage (NCBI taxonomy): Eukaryota > Metazoa > Chordata > Mammalia > Primates > Pitheciidae > Cacajao > Cacajao melanocephalus. Next base: position 45,728 of record CAUYLG010021923.1, read on the forward strand.
TTAATTCCTTTACTTGTGCACTGGGGAGGAAAGGAAGAGAGATGAGCAGCTTTCACTGACGGCTAACTTTGTTTACTGTGCTCTGCTGAAATGTTTATTTACTAGAAAGCAGTAAACATAGTGGTAAAGAATATGGAGTCAGGCTTCCTAAATTGGAAATTTGGTCCTCCCACTTAATAGCCATGTGACCTTGGGTTAGTTTCTTACCTTCTTCGTGCCACTACTGACATCTATAACATTTCAATGATAATGAAAGTATATGATTCATTTTCAATATCTTGTAATTATTAACTGATTGAAATGTGGAAGTATTTAGGACTCTCCCTAGACAATGGTAAGCAGAACATAAATATGAGCTATTATCATAATTTGCCTCATAGGGTGGTTGCGACAGTCTAATGAGGTAATAGACACTATGAAAGGAAAATGTCTTGGGTCCCTTCAAGCTGGGAACTGCTTAGGGCAAATCTGCCTCCCATTCTATCCAAGCCATCCCTCTGCCCACTGATAAGAGATGCATATTCCGATTGCCTCCTTTGGAAAGGCTTATCAGAAACTCAAAAGAATGCCACTGTTTGTCTCTCACCTACTTGTGACCTGAAAGCTCCCTACCTGCTTGGAGTTGTCCCCACCTTTCTTGAACAGAACCATTGCACTTCTTAAATAGATTCGTCAATGTCTCGTGTCTCCCTAAAACGTATAAAACCAAGCTGTGCCCCAACCACCTTGCACACACGTCATCAGGACTTCCTGAGGTGATGTCATAGCGCGCATCCTCAACCCTGGCAAAATAAATGTTGTAAATTAACTGAGACCTGCCTCAAATGTTGGTGGTTCACAACATAAAACACTTCTTAGCATAGTGACTGACATCTAAAATATTCATGATAAATTGCATGTATTATTATATTTTCTAATAAAATTAGGTTAATAGTCCTGTAAGTCATTGATGCTTTATTCCCCTTTTCAAGAAAGTAAAATAATAAAATTTCAGGAAACATTGAAAGATTGAGGTAAAATCTGAACTCTAAATCTTACTCAAAATAATTTTAATTTAAAATGTCTTTATTAGTTTATTCTGTATAAATAGTGATTATTAAAATTTAATAGTGTCTGTTTCATTCTGTTATTATAAGGATTAAATAAGTGAATATTTACAAAATGCTTTGTGAACTATAGGAGCTGAATTAATCTAAGGTGTTATTACATCCCATGAGGAAGTTACACATTCTCAAGTCCTACCTACAATCTCATTCCAAGAGAAAAGGTAGTTGATGGGGAGAAAATACTTTTCTTTACCCTCTTAGGTTAAGTCTTGGAGGCCTGCAAATTAAACTGACAACAGATTAATAGAAGACAAAAAATGTATTTCCATTCATACAGGTGTTTACACAAGAAGTAGCTTAATAAATGGTTAAGTTACCAGCTTATGTACTAACTTAGTGGGGAAAAGGGACTCTTTGGGAAGGACAAGGATGTTTATAGAAGAATAAATAGGAGATAAGAAAGTTTGTGATACTGCCTGTTCATTCAGGTGCAAGTAGTTTTTCTGTCTTCTTCTTGGCCATAAAACTCCCCAACAGAAGGGATTTATAATAGGCTTATTCTTGGTCTCCTTCCTGGTAGTAAAAGCTGCTCTAAAAAAGGAATTTATGGCAGCCTCATTTCTCAGAAGTTTCTGCTTTCAGGCGGATAAGGGAAGCTACGAGAAGGCTTCTTTCTGCATCTGTTGAATCCAAAAATCTTCAGCAGAAAGTAATCTTCATATCAACTCTGGGCTTGAGGGGGGTGGGGTTTCTACATAGTTAAGATGTTGACCATAATTTATGATATTACAGTTGGGAATATCTCAGAGACTCTTCTAATTTGGAGTGGAGTTCAGAGGAACAACCAAATTAGGTGGCTCCCTTGGATTTACTTTGTGAACAGTAAAAGCCTCAAAGACACCAGAATTGGAATAACACAATATCATGCCTTCTATGCAAGGCAGATAGATCATTTTTCCCGCAAAATGAAACAGGTTTATTTCTTTAAATAAATCACAATGTATTAATGTGTGTGAGAAAAACAGAAGCTAAAAGAGATTTATACCATTATGTAAAAAGTATCTGAAAAACAAATCAACAACAGTGATCCTGTTGGGAAAATTGACACTAAAATCTGGATTAATACAAAAGGATCATAGTATGTAAAAGAATATATTCCTACATAAATTGAAACTCAGACCAAGTGCAGTGACTCATGCTTGTAATCCCACCATTTGGAGAGGCCAAGATGGGAGAGTGACTTGAGACCAGAAGTTTGAGACCAGCTTAGGCAGCATAATAAGATCCTGTCACTGCCAAAAATAAAAATTAAAAAAAACTCAACTAATTGTGAATGTGCCTAATTTATTAATATGTTAAAAGGAATTCATTTCAGCTAGCTTATAATACAAGCTTGAAAAGACATGTGTTTTTTATTTTAATGCATGTTTATTTTATTTTCCATAGATATTATGATGAATACTTCCCTAATATTAACAATAGCCAAGAAAAGTAATGTCTCATTACACTAGTAAATAAAAAATCATTGAGTACAAATTAACCACTTAGGACTTTTAATTGATGTAATTAGTTTTTAATTAATAATCCACTTGGCCTTTCAGAAAGTAGATGATGCTTTCTTATTGCTGAATGACACTAGAGAGAAGTAAGAACTATTCTTCAATATTTGTACCAGGTGGCAAATAGCCTGAATGATTAGTTGTCACATTTAGTTTGCCTGTAAAGTAAACTTTTTCCTCAACCAGTATTATTACAAGAACTTGAAATGTATTTAAGAAAAGAAGTAACTAATGTTCTCTTTAAAGATTGCTAAACCATTTTAAAAGTTATAAAATCATGACATTTAAATAACCAAAATAGTTGTTGTGAAAAATGAGAACATCTCAATGACTAACAAATTCAGAGTTTATCAATATTTAAGAAATAAACCATATATATTTTGTGGCCTCCAAATAATTAGATGTTCAGCATTCAAATGAAGTTTTCTGTAGTTGTAACTTCCCTCTAAAATACACCATGAAACTTGCTAAGACTCTATCTTAATATTTTAAGTAATTCTGTTTACTGTCTGTCTTAGAACTCATAAGTATTTATAACAGTTCATTATTTAGGAAACATGTGGAAGATGTGAGTACTTACAAATAATGTTACCCAGAAGCATACAAACAATCTTAGGCTTAAAGATAACATGAGCTCCCTGATCAAACTTTCTGTCTCCTTCAATCCAATATTTTAATCAGAATTTTTTTGTTTTACTTTAAAAATATATAAAGAAAACTTTCATAATTATGTCTATTTGTCTACCTATTTAAACACAATTATAAAATGAATTTAGGAGAGAGATCCAAGATGGCCGATTAACAACAGCTCAGGATTGTAGCTCCCAGTGAAAGCACAGAGAGCGAGTGGATGCCGCACTTTCAGACGAATTTTTGTTGCCCACAGACTGGGAGATTCCCGGCGGAGGAGCCACACGGGTTGCCAGCGCGACTTTTTTGGCCGGCACGGCTGTTTTGCCGGCGCCCCGGCACGGCGCTTCTCAGCGTGGAGTATACGGGACGGGGTGCCCTTTGAGTCCAGCTCGGCTGGTCCCAACCCCACAAGGAGAACAGCAATTGGAAGCGCTGAGGACTGAGAGTTTCACAGTAAGCACAGCTGAACCGGGAAGGTCCAGCTGTGCGGGGAAGGGGCGGCCGCCAAAGGAAAACTAAGAAACAGAAAAAACTTCATCAC
>CAUYLG010021924.1:0-16111 GCA_963573385.1 Cacajao melanocephalus
ATCCACAAAACATACATTTTTCTCAGTATCATATTACACCTGTTTTAAAAGTGACCGCATAATTGGAAATAAATCACTCCTCAGCAATTGCATAGCATCTCACAGGTTTAAATAAAATATTGGTTGGCTGCTTAAAAAAAATAAATAAAATAAAATCCATTTGAAAAATTAAAAGTTAAAAACTAGGGGATTAAGGCCAGATATATATTTTCTAAATAATATAAGATATAAATGCAGATAATTTATGGTCCAGATAGCCAAAACATTGAAGAGTGAGGAATTAAAAAAGTATTTTTTAGGACAAGGGGAAAAGCTTACTATTTAAAGCACATTGAAAGAAGATTAAAAAAAAAAAAAAAAAAAACCTCTATAGTATGATTCAAATTTCATTTTAAAAATTATGTTATTTATGGAAGTATATATGCATATATTTATATACACATATGTGTCTGGAAGAAAAGAAACCAACTGTTAGTCTCCAATTGGCGTAATTAAGGATAAGTTTAATTTTTTTCCTGTTGTCTAGTAAAAGTATGCATTGCATATATAATTCAAAAAATGACTGTAGAGTTTTTAAATTACAAAGACTAGGGTCAGAAATAGTATTCAAAGGATACTGGGTAAGTGTTCTGCTTTCTGGTAAACTAGAATGAATACAGATTTGGTGTTATAGACCGAATGTCTATGTCCTCTCAAAATTTCTTTGTTGGAACCCTGATCCCAAATAGGATGGTATTTGGAGGTGGGGCTTCTGGGAGGTAATCATGGTTAGATGAGGTCATGATGGGATTAGGGCCCTTGTAAGAAGAGATCTCTCCACCACGTGAGCACACAGCAAAAAGGCGGACACCTGCAAGCCAAGAGGAGGCCTCTCACCAGAACCTGACGATGTTGGCAGCTTAATCCCAGACTTTCCAGCTTCCAGAGCTGGGACAGGTAAATATCTGCTGTTTAAACCACCTGGTCTTTGGTATTCTGTTATGGCAACCTGTGCTGATGACTAAGATACTTGACATCAGACAATCTAATATAGTTTATATTGCCACTAACCACCTGTGTGAAATTCAGATTTTACTAACTTCACCTCAAAAATTCAGCAGTAGACACCATGGTCTCTAAGATCAACTCTATTTGAACAGCTAGACTTCAAATTATCCATTGGAAACAGATGCATCCAGTGGTGCCCAGAGTCAAGCTATAAGGGAGATGAAATTTGCCCCAGTGCACTGACATTTGCTAGAACCGTGGGTTGTCTACAAGCCTCTCACCTTGGGGGTTGCTATGCCTCTCTCTTTGCTACTTTGCCTATAGGCTGGATGAGCTACTCACAGGTAGCAATCAGCAGTGCACTGATTATTTTCCAGAATGCAGCTTATAATGGGGTCAGTATGGCTTCCCTCAGATGAAGATACGTCTCTATTTTAACAAAAACAAATCTATTTTATACATAAATTTAAACAGAATTTACTTTAAAACCACAGGTCATAGATGAACTGAGATGTCCTGCCATACGGTTATAAAGCAATGAAAGAGCTTTTGAGTAATTCAGCCACTGGACTGAAGAGGCTCCTCCAAGACCCTCTGCTTTAGAGGATCCCACACAAAATAAATGCCAAGGCACCAGGTCATTGTTGTTTGCTTTGTTTTGTGGTTTTGGTCTTATTTTTAGAAAGTGTTTTTAGAAGATTCAGTAATTTATTAAGCAAAAAGAGTTTATAGGAAAGGGACATGGGACACACGTGAACCTGCAGGCCAGAGTGTGCTGGACCAAGAGCTGATGAGTGGGTGTGGGGGTCAGGGAGACACAAGTGAGCAAGGAATTGCAGCCTGTGCTTTGGTACCAGCCATTCCAGATGGCTCTGAAGTGTGTGTCTGAACAGGACTATTCCCAACATGACCAAGTTTTCTCCCTCCCATTTGCTAAGGAGGCATGTTGTATGAAAGGTGCTTAGAACTGTCTGGAAGTTCTTAATCAGAAAATTGAGATAAGGAGGAGGGGAACCTACTCAAGGAGCACCCTGGCTCCTTGAGTGCTTGACCGAGTCAGTTTCCAGTCCCAGATCTGGGAATGTCCAGTCCTCACCAAAAACCACAAGCTTTCGCCCAGCTTCACCTGCCTTTGACTCAGCACATCTGGGTGACCATGCAGACTGGCAGGCAGCAGGGCTAGTCCTGGAGGGAGTTCAAGGACATCTGAGAGGAGTCCCTACCAGGCCCAGGGTGGGCATACAGTTTGGGACACAGGCCTTTCTTGGTGAATAACTTTGACATATTTAGACATATGGTATATGAGAGTCTAACTATGCTCTTGGCCTAGGTCCCACAAATGTTAGGGTGGGCCCAGTTTTATACACAGCTTATAGAAACAAGTCTACTTTCTTTATAATTGTATTATAATGCCTAGTATTATAATGCTTAGTAGCTTGATGATAAGAGCTTGAGCTTTGTAGACCTATCAGCTCCACCTTAAATCACACCCTGGGAAACAGTATTCTCCTATCAATCACAAGACACAGCTGAGGTAGACAGATCTCTGTGCACACGCTAGAAAAACTGACCTCCACGATCCATGCCACATCAGAAGGGCAATCTGAGGAAATTTCTTTCCCTCAATATTTCCTCTAACCTGTGAAAGAGTATTTTCTGTCAATCCATCTTCATATTTATGTCATGGGTATTACAGCTCCCTTTGGCAAAGTGGCCTTTAAAAGCTCCATAAAAGATAATTTGTGAGAGTTGCATGTTTATTTCTTTGATGGGGGAACTTTATAAGGACTCAAACTGGGAAAACAAAAATGGTTGTTTTTATATCAAGTCATGCGTTATCTAGGCTTCTGTGTCCTGACTGGTGTGAGGGACCCTGCACAGGGAGACACATGGCCTCAGTCCTAATACTGGCTGTGTGATCTCAGACTGGCTAGGTGACCTTTAATGCCAGTTAGTCAACCCATTTTGGACTCAGTTTCTTCAGCTATAAAGTGGAAATAATAATATACTTTCTATCTACAACACAAGGCAGAAATATGAGTTAAATAATGTAATGAAAGCGAGGGCTTATTTTATAAAAGGTGGTATAAAGTGCTTGGACAATTAGAAATATGTGTGCAGATTTATTACTACATATACCAGTGCAGTTCAAAAGAACCTTCTATGGCAATAGAAGTATTCTATATATGTGCTGTCTAACATAGAATCCATTAACCACAGGTTGCTAATGAGCAATTGAAATGTGACCGATACATTTGAGAAACTGAATTTATATTTTCTTTTATATGACTTAACTGTAATAGCTGTATTTAGTTAGTGGCTGCTGTATTAGATAGCACAGATATATACCAGGCGACATTTATTGTATGGGTCTGCTTAGCACCTATTCTATATTTCTCTGATGACAGAACTCAGGTTCCATATGAAGGAATTATCTCTCATTCATTGAGTGCAGTCTTTGTAGGACAGTCATTCATTGCTCTAGCCAGTGAACATGGGTCCTCAATGAATCTAGAGGCCCTCTGCCAAGATTTTGAATTTTGAGTGATATTTTTCAGAAACAGGTAAAAAATAGATTGGAGCTGATTCAACCCAGGAAGGGTTGTACCTCTGAGACTTTTTTTTTTTTTTTTTTGAGACAGAGTCTCGTTCTGTCTCCAGGTGCCAGACTGGAGTGCAGTGGCGCAATCTCAGCTCACTGCAACCTCTGCCGCCTGGGTTCAAGCAATTCTCCTGCCTCAGCCTCCCGAGTAGCTGGGACTACAGGTGCTCACCCCCACGCCCAGCTCATTTTTGTATTTTGAGTAGAGACGAGGTTTCACCATGTTGGCCAGGATGGTCTCGATCTCTTGACCTCATGATCTGCCCACCTCGGCCTCCCAAAATGCTGGGATTACAGATGTGAGCCACCACGCCCGGCCTGAAACTCTTAATTCATACTCCCATTACCTGGATCTCTTGGACTTCCCTAGTTCCCACCCCTCTCAAATCCCAATTCTTCAATAATTGCTTCTCTCTAGGCCACTCACATTGTGTCTATTAAATTAGTTCCCATTGCTTACAACCAAATAGCCTAACCGATACGTATGACAATATAATATGAAAATATTGGTGGTTCCAAAGCAGAGGTCACATGAATGCATAGAGCATGTTTCACAGGTCTTCCAAGATTCTTTGAGGGTAAGAAATCTCTAGACTTATTCTACTGTGTCTAAATTGAACTTTAACATGCTAGTTTATCTTTGAGTCTGAAAAATACTCATAGAGTATAAATGTTTAGAGAAGCTAGTGGGAGTGATCCATGCCCAGGTTACTCCAGATCTTCCAGCTGGCCAAGAATTGGTTAGAAATCAAGCCCCTGTACAAAATGTTTTCCTCAGGGTGAGATGGAGCAGAGACCCTTCATAGGGCCCCTATAGAAATTAAAAACAGTATTTTAACTCATGTCCTTGAGTTGTTTGGCAGAAACCCAGACCCCCACCAAAAAACAAATGCTGTCTGCTGGCATGTAGACCTCAGATAAGGGAGAACTGAGGACTAAACGCTGCCATTCTTTGTTCTAATTTCATCCTGAGGGACTGGGGGAAGTCACACCCACAGGCCAGAGCTACTGTTCTTTTCTGCTGATCCCAAACTTTTAGACAAAGCTGTGCCTCCTTAACCAATTGCAAATCAGAAAATCCCTGAATCCATTTATGACTTGTGGATTGCCACTTTGAGATGTCCTGCCTTTTTAGGTCAAGCCAATGTACAGCCTCCATGTATTGATTTATGACTTTGCCTGTAACCTCTGCCTCCCTACCTTTAAAAATGCCTGTAAGCCATGGAGGAGTTTGCGTCCTAAGTATGAGCTGCCCAATTCCCCTTGCTTGGCACTTTGCAGTAAATGCCCCACTTTCAAAGTGCTTGGCTTTGCTGTGCTGGGCAAACCCAAGTTCTATTTGATAACAATCTCACATAAAGTAAAAACATAAATCCTTAAAAAGGTACACAAGGCCCTGTAGTTGGGAATCTGGCTTACTTTACTAATCTGCAATTTTCTCTCTGGACCCAAGCCCTCCTACTCGTACTGGGATTGTGCTGCTAACAGCGACATGAACCTCCTTTGATGCTTCCCGACTTTGCTAGGCATGTTCCTGCCTCAGAAACAGAGACCCTCCATAGGGTTCTTACAGAAATTAAAAATAATATCTTATCTCATGTCCCTGAGTTGTTTTGCAGAAACCCAGACCTCCACCAAATAATAAATGCTGCCTGCTGGCATGTAGACCTCAGATAAGGGAGAACTGAAGACTGAACCCTGCCATTCTTTGTTCTGATTTCATCCTGGGGGGTGCTGGAAGAAGTCACACCCACAGGCCAGAGCCTCAGGGTCTTGTACCTGCTGTTCCTCTGCCTTGAATGCTCCCTAGGTACCCTCAGGGTTCCCTCCCACTCTCTCCACTTCAGTTCTCCTTACCTTGGAGGAGTGGGCCTTCCTTGCCCAGCCCATTTACAATTTTTTTTTTTTTTTTTTTTTTTGAGAATGAATCTTACTTTGTCACCCAGGCTGGAGTGCAGTGGCACAGTCTTGCTCATTGTAACCTCTGCGTCCTAGGTTCAAGCCATTCTCCTGCCTCAGCCTCCCTAGTAGCTGGGATTACAGGCAGGTGCAATCATACCCAGCTAATTTTTTGTATTTTTAATAGAGACAGCGTTTCACCATGTTGGCCAGGCTGGTCTCAAACTCCTGGGTGCAAGTAATCCACCTGCCTCGGCCTCCCAAAGTGCTGGGATTACAGGCATGAGCCACCGCACCCAGCGCCATTTAAGATTTTAACACCCTCCCCCAGCCCACACCTCCTAGTCCCAGTTTCTGCTGTTTTTCTTCTTAGCACTCATGATCATCAACCATTCTGTAAACCTATTTAACTAACTAATGATCAGTCTATTTCCAGTTGGAATATAAACATGAGGACACAGAACTTTGTGATTTTTATTCACTGCTCTATTACCTTCAACTTAGAGCAGACTCCTGCACATAAGTCATGCTCAATAATTATACTCTCAATGAGCCAACTTTTTAAAATCTATAGACATTTACTTTCTGTTCCTATATTCCTCTTTCTCTATGCTTGTCTCTATATTTTTCTCTTTAGCAACCTCTGTCCACTTTGGACAGATCGCCTAGTTGTAAACTACTTTAGATTACAATAAATATTTTTATATTTGTTCTTACTGTGTAAAAATAATGCAAAACTATGAATGTTATGTATTTATATTATTTGAGTCCTTTTTAGGTCCTAGGTCCTACTCTAAGGGCAAGGCTATGGCAGCCATTGTTGATACCACAGCCTCCTGTCACTTTGACCCAGATGAGTTTACCTGCAGGCCAGTGTAGACAATTCCTGAGCTTTAAATAGCATCCCACCTCTGTGTAGCTCCTGGGTCTCTCTTCTCAGTCACTGGGCTTTCTCTGACACCAAGAGAACTCCCTGCTACACTGTTATAACAGAAGTGTGGGGGTTAATGCCACTTGAGGCACACTTCACCCCATTAAAGAAGGAAATGATTGGACAAGTATCCCAGCTTCCATGTCCTTTCATGAGATACACAGTTTTGTGAGGGCCCCAGAGGGATTGAGCCCCAACTGCCCATGGTGGTAACCCACTTACGAATAGACCCTTACTGGCTTTTCTCTCTCTTCTGACCCACATTACCATTTCCTCACTTGTGGTTCTTGGCATCATCTCCCAACTGAAGCACTGACACTGCGTCCTCGTCTCAGGTTTTTGGGTGTAGAGATTGAGGAAGATAAAACCTGGCAGTTTCCTGTACTCAGTTGGACTGAAAGATCCATAGGTCCTAAGAAATTCCTGAGCCTCTGTCACTGAGCAGAGATCTCCTATTTCCTGCACAGGAATCAGCTTCTGTCCTGAGAGGTAACTGTCAGCACTGGGGAGGTTGTCTGGGCCACCTGCAGCAAATTTACCAAATACTTAATGCAGATGTACTCTCAACTAAAAGGGAATTATGAACCAGGAAGAAAAATCTTAAATGCATCATTGACTTTCAGGTAGCTGTCCTCACACGCAGTGGTACTCAAGATAACTATGATATTCCATGTGGCCTTTCACCCTGTTGTCCTTGACACCAGCAGTCTCTCCTCTACTCCTGTCCCTTGCTTCCCTTTCTTCTCCTCTCATTTTTTTTTTACTTAGCCTCTAAAAAAGTAAAATCAAGGGATGACAGGATTGAGAATCTCTAGCTGTCCACGGCTGCAGAGGATCTGACCCCTAAATGGACTTGACCATGATTCCTGCCTGGGGTTAAGTACACGTCAGCTTAGCAGAAGAAAGAACAACCACATCATTCAAAGCACATTTGAGTGGAGTTTGCCAGAAATGACATAATCACTGGGCAACATTAACTTCAGCACCCATATCCACAGCTGCTACTATCTGCAAAGATGCAGTTAAGACTGATTGATTATCATGTCACAGATCATAAATCCAAATTGCAATTCACATAAAGAGAAGAAGCTATCTTACTTGTCATCTCGATGGAAAGTTGCATTTGCTTAGGATTTATTCTTCTATCTTTTTTGGTCCCCTGACACTGAATAGGTGAGGACACAGGTTTTGGCATTGCTTTTTTGATTGTTTGGTCTTTTTTGACTTTTTGTTGTTATTTTTTCCTTTTATGCTTTAGGTTAATTCATTGTGAGGTGGCAAAATGGGAGAGTTTCAATGTTCGAGGCATCAGGAATTCAAGCTCTGATTCAAAGAGGCATTCTGATGAGTAGTTTTCAAACAATGATCTGAGAGCCCTGAATCTCTGATGGGGCATCTCCTGGCCACTGGGAACTGGAAAGGGGCAGTATGAAGCAGCAGAATTCTCAATGCCCATGCCTACTTCACTTCACCAATCCTATTGATCTATCAGTCCCACAAAGAAATTTGTCACACAAAAAAGTAATAATCCCATGGCTAACATTAAATTTGAAAAACAGTTTGTCCTCATATCCTACAAGCTCCTGTGTTACATGTACCTAATTGTTTTCATACTTTACAAGGATTGTGTTCTGGTTACCTAAGGGGAGTGGGCATTTATTGGTAGTTTTTACTGTTTCAGGTTAGTAGCTTTGCTGTGAAGCCATCTTCTCCTTCCATTTTCAGGAAATTCTTTCACTGTCATGCTTCATGATCAAATAAGCTTTACTTCTGAAATGCAACAGAGGAACAAGATTTTTCTTATGTAGGATTAACTCTCTGGGAGTCAGCTTTGGATGGGAGTTGGGAAGCTGCTTAGCTCTTTCAGTACCACAACCTTCTCCTAGGAATTTAGAATTACAATATGAGCAAGTGCCCTGAAGCTCATAGTTTAAGCTTCTAAAAGTGACTGTATTACTGCAAATATCTCAAAACACAAATCCTATCTTGAATTTGTTTTAAAAAGCACAATGAATGACACATATTTTTAACTAGAGTTAACTCGGTCATGAGGTCTCCAGCACTTAGCTTATTAAAAACACATAACGGCAGAGACATGAGTGACTGTAGTATAGATAGGTCATGCTACACTAATGTACCAAACAAAACTCAAAACCTCTGTGGCCTAACACAACCAAGGTTTATTTCTCACTTATTCGGTTCTGATGCAGGACGAGTGACTCTCCAGGGCAGCTGTCCCTATCTTTCTGTGTGCCCTTCGAGAAACCCTGCTCATTACCACTTGTCAAGTCCTTGCGGCCAAGTGGCACCATGTGACCGAAGATTCTTGTAAGTCTCCTCCAAAAAAATGTTTAAACTCGTTAAATAAGAGTCTGAGCAGCATGAATACCAGCTGCTGCAGTGCTGCTGTTTTATATTATTTATGATTGCTCTTATTATTATCAGAATTTATAGCAATCATTAGCCAACAGCCACTCTGATACTTTCAGCCAGCAATCTGTCATTCTTCTCCTTGGTTGAAGGGACTGGAAAGGACATGAGCAGCTACGGAACACCCAAAGCTCCGGGTAGTCTGTGGTTGGGATGACGCAATCCTCCTCCCAGAGAGCTAGTGAGACCTTGATAATGGAAAAGAGAGAGAGCAAAGAGGAGCAAGAGCGCACGAAGGAGATCCAACACTCTGTCAAAACTCCAGAAGCGAAAGCATCAGAGATGAAAGGGCAGGTCACATGAGACCCAGGGCCCAAGTATTTGAGAGGTTTATTGCATCCCGAGAAGCATTAAAGAGTGCCTTTATTCACAATAAACAACACAAATGATTATGCCGAAAAGGTTTCTTTTCCCCAATGCCAGAAGCAACTCTAGCTCCTTGATCCTGATTAAGTATTCCTAGCACACCATCACACTTGCCCTGTGACTCATAAACTAATAAAAGGAAGACCTCAACTGGTCAAGAACATAACTGCATAAAGTCAAAAGCCATCCATGTCACACACTGTAATTAACTTCACAGGTTAATTTTTAATGATTGTTAATTTATGGGAAATATTCTTTGGGAACATAGATGCTTTGGTCCTTACCTAAATCACTTACAATCTTCCTCTTAGCCCTAATGCCAATGAAATAAAAAATACAGTAAGTTAATTGCCATTCTGGGGTAGTGATGACTGTGATATTAATATGAGTACAACCTCTTACATTTGAAGAGTGATTATCTTTTTCAAAGTGCTTATAATCCATCATCTCATTTGATTTTTATGAGAACTCTCCACAATGGGACATTATATTTTATTTTCAGGACTATGAGGTGGCTCCCTGAGGAGACGGGTAATGACTTAGTAAGCTACAAATCTCCAGTGCCAGCAAAACAGCTGACAAAAAGTAAGCACCCAAAAAATGTTTACAGACAAGATTAACAAATACATGAATGAGTAATTATTATTCCAATTTCAAAGATGAGAAATCTGAAACCAAAGTGTTATTTACTTAGGGACATAATGCTACTTGGGGACAGAACCAGGATAATGTCTCCCAACCTTGTGTTCTTTTCACTCATGCAAATCTCATGTAGAAATACTGCTTTTTATATGTAAGAGCAAAGAAGAAAACATGATACAAAATGCACACAGCAGAGACAATCTAATCTCCTAATGAAAGACATTATTCTATCTTTTTCTTTCTGTCTTACTTCCCATCAGCCGATACGGTATAAGGGCTAACTACACATCAACTCTACATTTTTATAGTTGTAACTAATGTTTTAATATACTCATAGGAAACTGATGAACAAATTGCCATGACCAGATTCACAAGAAGTGTCCTGAGTCTTCTAAGGAAACTGACTTTGGTTAAAGGATTATAGAGGGGTCAGGTTGAGAGAGAGAAAGAAAGAGACAAAGACAAAGTCAGGGACAGAGACAGAGAGTGGGGAGATGAAGGAAGGGAAGGGAACAGGGGAACAGAGGGGAGACAGGGAGGGGGAAGGGGAAAAGAAGGAGAAGGAGGGGGAAGGGGGAAGGGGGAGAGGGAGAGGGAGGGGGAAGGAGGGGGAGAAGGGGAGAGAGGGAGAGGGCGGGGGAAGGAGAGGGGGAGAGGGGAGGAAGAATCCAATAGGCTTGTTCTGCACTTGCACCTCTAGCATTCAGTGGCCAGGGGCATGTGGGACCCCCAGTGCTTACCCTCAGCAAGTTTCAGTGGCATCACCTCTTGATAAACCAGAGCCACTTCCCAGTACATTACCCCATGGGCAGTTTTAGAGTAAGCTCCATAGTATGGCATCTCCCTGGGAATGACTTCTCCATGTCCACCAGAGCATAGCTTCCCAGCACAGCACCTCCCCACAGAGAGCATCCCCCAGCTCCATAGAGAGCGGCCTCCCAGTAACTTTTGCCAGAATGTCATCTGAGAAAATGTATCTTCCATCCAACAGGCCACACCCACATCCTCTCCAATGAGGCCTGGATGCAGGTGGGGCACTGAAAGTGGACTTTGATGACTGTGGGGTTTTCCTTTCCTTGGGTGTTCTGCCTTAGTCCTAGGGGTAGCAGCTGTTCATTATATCTGCTATTCCTATATTCCTTGGAGTTCTCTTTGCCTCTTAGTAGGCAATCTGTTATTATAATTAGTCTTTTTTCAATTTTTAATTTTTGTCGGTACATAGTAGGTACATATATTTACAGGGTACATGAGATATTTTGATACAAGCATGCAACAATAATAATCACATCAGGGTAAATGAAGGATCCATCACCTCAAGCATTTATCCTTTCTTTGTGTGACAAACAATCCAATTATACTTTTAGCTATTTTTAAATGTACAATAAATTATTGACTATAGTCACCCTGTTGTCTATCAACTACTAGATCTTATTTATTCTAACTATATTTTTGTACCCATTAACCACCCCCTCCTTACCCCTCACTAACCTGCTACCCTTCCCAGCCTTTAGTAACCATTGTTCTACTTTCTACCTCCATGAGTTCAATTGTTTGAATTGTTAGCTCCCACAAATAAGTGAGAACATGCCAAGTTTGTCTTTCTGTGCCTGACTTACTTCACTTAACAGGATGTCATCCAGCTCCATACTTGTTGTTGCAAATGACAGGATCTCATTCTTTTTTATGAAATATGTGCCACATTTTCTTTATCCATTCATCCACTGATGGACACTTAGGTTGCTTCCAGATCTTGGCTATTGTGAATCACGCTGCAGTAAACACTGGAGAGCAGATATCTCTGCAATACATTGATTTCCTTTATTTTGGGTATATACTTACCAATGGGATTGCTGGATCATATGGTAGCACTATTTTTAGTTTTTGAGGAACCTCAAAACACTTTTCTCCACGGTGGTTGTATTAATTTCCATTCCCACAAACAGTGTGCAAGGGTTCCCTTTTCTCCACATCCTCTTCAGTATTTGTTATTGCCTGTCTTTTGGATATAACTCTTTTAATCTGGGCAAGATGATATCTCATTGTAGTTTAATTTGCATTTTTCTGGTGATCAATGATGTTAAGCACCTTTCCGTATACCTGTTTGCCATTTGTATATCTTGAGATATGTTTATTCAGATATTTGCTAATTTTTTAATCTGATTATTAGGTTTTTTCCTATAAAGTTGTTTGAGCTCTTTATATATTCTAGTTATTAATCCCTTGTCAGATGGATAGTTTGTAAATACATTCTCCCATTCTTTGGGTTGACTCTTCATTTTGTTGATTGTTTCCTTTGCTGTGCAGAAGCTTTTTAACATGATGTGATCCCATTTGTCCATTCTTGCTTTGGTTGCCTGTGCTTGTGTAGTATTACTCAAGAAATCTTTGCCCAGACCAATGTCCTGGAGAGTTTCCTCAGTGTTTTCTTTTAGTGGTTTTATAGTTTAAGGTCTTAGATTTAAATCTTTAATCCATTTTGATTTGATTCTTATATATGATGAGAGTTAGGGGTCTAGTTTTATTCTTCTGCATATGGATATCCAGTTTTCCCAGCACCACTTACTGAAGAGGCTGTCATTGCTCCAAGATATATGTTTGGCACCCTTGTTGAAAATGAGTTCATTGTAGATATATGGATTTGTTTCTGGGTTCTCTATACTGTTTCATTGGTCTGTGTGTCTGTTTTTATGACGTACCATGCTGTTTTGGTTACTATAGCTCTGGAGAATAATTTGAAGCCAGATAATGTGATTCCTCCAGTTTTGTTCTTTTGGCTGAGGATAGCTTTGGCTATTCTGGGTTTTTATGGTTCCATATACATTTTAGGATTGTTTTTCTCTATTTCTGTGAAGAATGTTATTGGTATTTTGATAGGGTTTTATTGAAACTATAGATTGCTTTAGGCAGCATGAATATTTTAACAATATTGACTCTTCCAATACATGAACATGGAATATCTTTCCATTTTTTTATGTCCTCTTCAATTTTTTGCATCAGTGTTTTATAGTTTTCATTCTGGACATCTTTCACTTCTTTGGTTAATTCTTCAGTATTTTATTTTTAGACATTGTAAATTTGATTAATCTGATTTCTTTTTCAGATTCACTGTTGTCATATAGAAACACTACTGATTTTTGTATGTTAATTTTGTATCCTTCAAATTTACTGAATTTGTTTATCAGTTCTAATAGTTTTCCTGTGGAATCTCTGGGTTTTTTGAAATAGAAGATCATAGCATCTGCAAACAAGGATAATTTGACATCTTCCTTTCCAATTTAGATTTCCTTTATTTCTTTCTTTTGTCTGATTGGTCTAGCTAGGACTTCCAGTACTACATTAAATAACAGTGGTCAAAGTGGGCATCCTTGTCACATACTCGATCTTAGAGGAAAAGCTTTTAGTTTTTTACCATTCAGTGTTATACTAGCTGTGAGTCTGTTGTAAATGGCTTTTATTGTGCTGAGGTATGTTCCTTCTAGATCCAGCTTTTTTAGGGTTTTATCATGAAGAAATGTTGAATTAAGTGTTTGTTCAGCATCATTTGAAATGATCATATGGTTTTTGTCCTTCACTGATATGATGTGTGACACTGATTGATTTGCATATGTTGAACCATTCTTACATCCCAGGGATAAATCCCACTTGGTCATGATGAATGATCATTTTATTGTACTGTTAAATTTACTAGAATTTTATTGAGAATTTTTGCATCAATGTTTATCAGGGATACTGGCCTGTTTTTTTTCTTTTTTTGATGCATTTTTGTCTGGTTTGGGCATCAGTGTACTATTGGCCTTGTAGAATAAGATTTTTGGAATAATTTGATTGGCATTAGTTCTTCTTAAATGTTTGATAAAATTCAGCAGTGATGCCATTGAATCCTAGGCTTTTCTGGGAGACTTATTACAGCTTTGATCTTATTACTTGTTATTGATATGTTTAGGTTTTGAATTTCTTCATGGTTCAATCTTGGTAAGTTGTATTTTTCTAGGAATTTAATCATTTTTTTCCAGGGTTTTCAATTTATTGGCATATAGTTGTTCATAGTAGCTTCTAATGATACTTTCAATTTCTGAAGAATCAGCTGCAATGTTTCCTCTTTCATCTCTCATTTTAGTTATTTGGGTCTTCATTCTTTAGTCTGGCTAAAGGTTTGTCAGTGTTGTTTATCTGTTCAAAAAAATTTTTATTTCATTGATCTTATGTATTGTTTTCTTCATTTCAATTTATTTTTGCTCTGAACTTTATTATTTATTTTCTTCCACTAATTTTGTATTCAGTTTGCTCTTACTTTTCTAGTTCCTTAAGATGAATCATTAGGTTGTTTATTTGAAGTTTTATATATATATATATAGGTGCTTATCACTATAAACATTTCTCTTAGTACTTCTTTTGCTGTAGGTGCTGAAAGAAAAGGATGTCAATGAGCAATAAGAAATCATCTGAGCCGGGGAGAACAAGATGGCTGAAATGGAGCTTCTCCAGAGTGCAGCCTCCAGCAAGTGAGATACAGAACCAGAGCAATATCTGTGTCTCTGAACGAGGTACCAAGTTCATTCCAAAGGGTCTGGTTAAACAGCAGGGTTAACCCAAAAAAGGTGGTGAAAGCAGCCCAAAGGGGGTGAGCTGAGGCAAGGCGGGGCACTGCCCCACCCAGGAAGTGTATCTGGCATGGAAGATCAGGGCACTTCACCTCCTCAGTACTCCTATTCAGATACAGTGCTTCACTCCATGACTTTGGCAGCCCATAGTCCAGGAAAATGCCACCTGGCTAAGAATAACCCCAAGTTGCAGACTCAGGTGACAGCCCCAGCTGGCAGCCCCAGCCAGCCCAGTGCCATGAATTGTTGGCACAGTCCAGGGCAGAGACTTTGACTAGCACCAAGAAGGCTTGCAAGAATGAACTGCCTTTCCCAGAGAAGGAAGAGTTGAAAGCAGAGAAAGGGGTATGCTAGACAGGTCCCACCTCCACAAGATCCAGCAAGCAGAAGCCCTCTTGTGGGAGAGCTTCACAATTAACACATCAGACTGAGCTCTCTCTGGGATCAGCGGGCTCTACTGAGGGAAAGATGCCCCCCATTGGGAGGTGGGGCTAATTCCCCCAGTATAAGCAGAAACCAGGAGAAAAATAAACAGCAGCCTGGCTGAGACAGAGGCAGCACAGCAGCACCTCCACAGGCAGACAATGGGCAGACTGTCTCAAGCGGCACACTGACCCCTGTGCTAAAAAAAAAAAAAAAAAAAAAAAAAGCCTCATGCAAGAGAAATAACCCCAGCTTTAACAGAAAGGACATCCACTCAGAGATCCCACCAAAACACCAACTTCAAAGATCAAAGACAGATGAATCCATGAAGATGGGAAGAAACCCACACAAAAAGGATGAAGTCATCGAAGTCCAGAATGCCTCTCCTCCCCTGAGAGATCACAATGACTCACCAGCAAGGGAACAAAACAGGTCAGAGAATGATTTAGACGAACTGACAGAAGCAGGCTTCAGAAGATGGGTAATAACAAACTTCTCTGAGCTAAAAGAACATGTTCAAACCCAATACAAAGAAACTAAGAACGTTGAAAAAAGGTTAGACGAAATGCTAACTAGAATAACCAGCCTAGAGAAGAACATAAACAACTTGAGGGAGCTGAAAAACACAGCACGAGAACTTCACAAAACGTACACAAGTTTCAATAGCCAAATCGATCAAGCAGAGGAAAAGATATCAGAGATTGAAGATCAATTCAACAAAATAAAAAGAGAAGGCAAGAAAAGAGAAAAAAGAGTGAAAAGAAAAGAACATAGCCTCCAAGAAATACGGGATTATGTGAAAAGACCTAATCTACGTTTGATCAGTGTACCTAAAGAGGACAGGGAGAATGAATCCAAGATGGAAAACAAACTTCAGGATATTATCCAGGAGAATTTCCCTAAACTAGAAAAGTAGGCCAACATTCAAATACAGAAAATACAAAGAACACCGCAAAGATACTCCTCAAGAAGAGCAACCCCAAGGCACATAATTGTCAGATTCACCAGGATTGAAAAGAAGGAAAAAAGGCTAAGGGCAGCCAGAGAGAAAGGTCAGGTTACCCACAAAGGGAAGCCCATCAGACTTACAGTGGATTTCTTGGCAGAAACCCTACAAGCCAGAAGATAGTGGGGGCCAACATTCAACATCCTTAAAGAAAAGAACTTTCAAACCAGAATTTCATATCCAGCCAAACTAAGCTTTATAAGTGAAGGAGAAATAAAATCCTT